>JAHUYU010001931.1:0-13612 GCA_030439765.1 Tripidium arundinaceum | reverse complement strand
TGCTAGTGCGGTGGTGCTACCCTGCTAGGGATGTGCTACCATTGTAGTGCTACTCTTGTTCTGATGTTGCCATTGTTTACATAATTGTTTTTTTGTAATTTCTGCCTTTGATAGTGTGAATACCACGTATGAATATATTATTTATGCCTGATCGGTTTCTATCAAATAGCAACGCAATGGTATATAAAATAGTATTTATGATTGATCTTGGCTACATGCAAAACATTAAACACAGTGAAACAAACAATCTGTTGTACGACTTGTCTTTTTAGTTGTCTGCATGTCAAATTCAAGACTCTTATAGACGACTCTTGTCTGTGAGTTGAACATGCCCTAATTTGCTTGCCATGCATGCATGCATATGCGCCTGCATTGCTAGCAAACAGTTGAGCCTCTGATCCAAGCATGCATGCATATACATCCTGAGTCGCTAGCAAACAAAAAAAAAGAATAAAAAGGAAAGAAAATCAAGCATGAATTCCATGCATCTATAATTCCATGGATGACAAGGAAGCGAGCGGGCGGTATTTCTTTTTCCTATTTCCTATTTTGCTATGACGGTCACGAGCCATCAGACGTGGCAGTGGACGGCGAAGACGTTTCAGGGGGCTACGTGTGTGTTTGGAGTATGGACTTGCTAGTGCCCGGACGTCCGATCTAGGCGCTAGCGTCTGGATGGTGCCCGCACAGCCTCGCGAGTGAGCGCCTAGCGCGTCGGCCTCGCGAGCGAGCGCACCAACAGTGGGCCCGTGCCGCCGCGGACGTCGCCTGCGCCGCCAGCCGCTTCCCACGCACATCCCATGTGCAACACCTAATCTACCTTTAAAACATTCAGATGCAACAATTACAACATAAAAAAAGACAGATGAAACACTTGAAACAAACATCTGAAACACTTGCGAAAACGCCTGAAAAACATTTGAAAACCATTGCAAATATATGCAACATCCAGATGAAACACTTGCAAACATACATATGAAACACCTGAAAACACTTGAAAATATATGCTTGCAACATGCATGTATATACAACATCCAGATCTACTTTTGCAACATCCAGATAAAACACTTGCAACACATGTCTGGAACAGATGAAACATTTGGAATATACACTTGAAACATACGTGTATAGCCATTACAACGTGTGCAACATCCCAATCTACTTTTGCAACATCGGTATACAACACTTGCAACATACCTCTGAAACATCTGAAACACTTTAAACATACTCTTTCAACATGCGCTAGTCAGGGGGACATCAACGGGGCCAGCGTACACCCAAGCGCAGGCTTCCCCTTCCTGCCAATGTGCGAGGTTGATGGGGGCGCAAGCGCAGGCCTCCCCTTCCTGCCTAGGCGCAGGCACATGCCTCCCCATCCGTGATGGGCGAGGTGGATGGTGGCGCAGCACGGGATGGTGGCGCGGACTACGGAACAACCAGGGATAGGGGCGCGGAGCAGCCAGGGATGGGGCGCGCGAGCAGCCAGGAATGGGGCGCGGTGTGGCGCCGCTGCACTAGAGAAGGCCATGGTGGCCGGACTAGTACAAAAATGATTTCTCTTGGCGGTGGCTTTTCATTTTCACTGGCGGTTTTCAAAATCTGACACCACTAGAGAAGAAATGGTGGGCCCGAGACAAGATCCACCTGTGAAAAACAGGCGGTTTTCCTAAGAAAACCCACTGGTAGGTTTCTTAACACAACCGCCAGTGTAAATAGATTTACACTTGCGATTTGTTAAATGAATCGCCAGTGTTGATCCTGCTATAAATACTCCTTTTTCCTCCCCGACCAGAACTGTTCCTCATGGCCAACCTTCCATTGGAGGCGATTTGGAGGTCCAGATTTCACAAAATACAAGGGGAGAGGTTTTGATCTTCATTTTTTTAAGGAGCTTGCTGAGGAAGGTTAGTTAATGTCTCTCATGCCTCTTTTTAATCATTCTTACTCAATTTGAGCCACTTTTTAGATCTAGGGTTTCACCATGTGTTAGAGAGAAGAATGGCTAGGTTTTTTTCTTTATTTCTTTAAATGAGGTTGCTTAAGATGGTTAGATAATGTCTCTCCTATCTCCCTTTTCATGATTGCTTCTCAATTTAATTTATCCACTATATATTTAGATGTTTCATGAATGGTGTGTTCTTGTGTATATAGAGAGAGGAAGATAGGTTTTTTGTGTTAGTTTTTTTTAATTAGGTTACTTAGGTTTTTGTCTTTATTTCTTTAAATGAGGTTGCTTAATTTATCCACTATATATTTAGATAATGTCTCTTCTATCTTTCTTTTCATGATTGCTTCTCAATTTAATTTATCCACTATATATTTATGTTTCATGAATGGTGTGTTCTTGTGTATATAGAGAGAGGAAGATAGGTTTTTTGTGTTAGTTTTTTTTAATTAGGTTACTTAGGTTTTTGTCTTTATTTCTTTAAATGAGGTTGCTTAATTTATCCACTATATATTTAGATAATGTCTCTTCCTCTCTCTATATAAACACACAAGAACACACCATTCATGAAACATAAATATATAGTGGATAAATTAAATTGAGAAGCAATCATGAAAAGAAAGATAGAAGAGACATTATCTAAATATATAGTGGATAAATTAAGCAACCTCATTTAAAGAAATAAAGACAAAAACCTAAGTAACCTAATTAAAAAAAACTAACACAAAAAACCTATCTTCCTCTCTCTATATACACAAGAACACACCATTCATGAAACATCTAAATATATAGTGGATAAATTAAATTGAGAAGCAATCATGAAAAGGGAGATAGGAGAGACATTATCTAACCATCTTAAGCAACCTCATTTAAAGAAATAAAGAAAAAAACCTAGCCATTCTTCTCTCTAACACATGGTGAAACCCTAGATCTAAAAAGTGGCTCAAATTGAGTAAGAATGATTAAAAAGAGGCATGAGAGACATTAACTAACCTTCCTCAGCAAGCTCCTTAAAAAAATGAAGATCAAAACCTCTCCCCTTGTATTTTGTGAAATCTGGACCTCCAAATCGCCTCCAATGGAAGGTTGGCCATGAGGAACAGTTCTGGTCGGGGAGGAAAAAGGAGTATTTATAGCAGGATCAACACTGGCGATTCATTTAACAAATCGCAAGTGTAAATCTATTTACACTGGCGGTTGTGTTAAGAAACCTACCAGTGGGTTTTCTTAGGAAAACCGCCTGTTTTTCACAGGTGGATCTTGTCTCGGGCCCACCATTTCTTCTCTAGTGGTGTCAGATTTTGAAAACCGCCAGTGAAAATGAAAAGCCACCGCCAAGAGAAATCATTTTTGTACTAGTCCGGCCACCATGGCCTTCTCTAGTGCAGCGGCGCCACACCGCGCCCCATTCCTGGCTGCTCGCGCGCCCCATCCCTGGCTGCTCCGCGCCCCTATCCCTGGTTGTTCCGTAGTCCGCGCCACCATCCCGTGCTGCGCCACCATCCACCTCGCCCATCACGGATGGGGAGGCATGTGCCTGCGCCTAGGCAGGAAGGGGAGGCCTGCGCTTGCGCCCCCATCAACCTCGCACATTGGCAGGAAGGGGAAGCCTGCGCTTGGGTGTACGCTGGCCCCGTTGATGTCCCCCTGACTAGCGCATGTTGAAAGAGTATGTTTAAAGTGTTTCAGATGTTTCAGAGGTATGTTGCAAGTGTTGTATACCGATGTTGCAAAAGTAGATTGGGATGTTGCACACGTTGTAATGGCTATACACGTATGTTTCAAGTGTATATTCCAAATGTTTCATCTGTTCCAGACATGTGTTGCAAGTGTTTTATCTGGATGTTGCAAAAGTAGATCTGGATGTTGTATATACATGCATGTTGCAAGCATATATTTTCAAGTGTTTTCAGGTGTTTCATATGTATGTTTGCAAGTGTTTCATCTGGATGTTGCATATATTTGCAATGGTTTTCAAATGTTTTTCAGGCGTTTTCGCAAGTGTTTCAGATGTTTGTTTCAAGTGTTTCATCTGTCTTTTTTTATGTTGTAATTGTTGCATCTGAATGTTTTAAAGGTAGATTAGGTGTTGCACATGGGATGTGCGTGGGAAGCGGCTGGCGGCGCAGGCGACGTCCGCGGCGGCACGGGCCCACTGTTGGTGCGCTCGCTCGCGAGGCCGACGCGCTAGGCGCTCACTCGCGAGGCTGTGCGGGCACCATCCAGACGCTAGCGCCTAGATCGGACGTCCGGGCACTAGCAAGTCCATACTCCAAACACACACGTAGCCCCCTGAAACGTCTTCGCCGTCCACTGCCACGTCTGATGGCTCGTGACCGTCATAGCAAAATAGGAAATAGGAAAAAGAAATACCGCCCGCTCGCTTCCTTGTCATCCATGGAATTATAGATGCATGGAATTCATGCTTGATTTTCTTTCCTTTTTATTCTTTTTTTTTGTTTGCTAGCGACTCAGGATGTATATGCATGCATGCTTGGATCAGAGGCTCAACTGTTTGCTAGCAATGCAGGCGCATATGCATGCATGCATGGCAAGCAAATTAGGGCATGTTCAACTCACAGACAAGAGTCGTCTATAAGAGTCTTGAATTTGACATGCAGACAACTAAAAAGACAAGTCGTACAACAGATTGTTTGTTTCACTGTGTTTAATGTTTTGCATGTAGCCAAGATCAATCATAAATACTATTTTATATACCATTGCGTTGCTATTTGATAGAAACCGATCAGGCATAAATAATATATTCATACGTGGTATTCACACTATCAAAGGCAGAAATTACAAAAAAACAATTATGTAAACAATGGCAACATCAGAACAAGAGTAGCACTACAATGGTAGCACATCCCTAGCAGGGTAGCACCACCGCACTAGCATTCTGGGTCAGCAAAACTTTCAATGCCCTAAACTCGACGCCATTTTCATTTTCCAGAGCATTGCCATGTCTAACAGCAACAGGTTGCTTATTCTGCGCTTTCTCATATTGATCTTCTACTTCTCCAGGTACATAATAGGTATATAACTGTAAGAAACAAGAACATTTGGTATCTTAGCTGATGCAGGTCAAGAACAATTCTCAATAACAATTTTTCAGTCCAAATTAGCAAAAAAAAAGAAAATATGAGAAAAAGGTACATAATAGGTATATTCAGAGGCCTGATGGAAACAAATTGAACGCACCTAAATATTCAGTAACGCTAATTCATATAAACAGCCATGGACAACTGCAAGTTGTACATGCAGGGGTCTGATGGAATATAGGAATCCACAATTTTACATCTACTTCATGTTTGAAATATGGCTGCACTATTTTCAGACAATTTACAACTTGCACACTGTCCATCAGTTTTCAGAGAAACCAGATTATAATATGAAACTTAACACAATCTCACACAGGGGAGAAGTGTATTGCTCCTGGGTAGTATTCACAAACAGACGAAGAGATTACACATCCAAAAGGCAGACTTGATTCATATTCACACTATCTGACTAAAAGAGGAGTGCACACTATGACATAGCTAGGTAGATAAGCTAAGTACCCAAAAATAGCTAAATGCTCACTGAAAAGCATATTTGGTTCAATCAAACCATACATTGAAGGCTAGGGCGGGGAAGAGGCGCCGAGGTAGCAAAGAGCGGGTCGGGGTGGCGGCCGGTCCTGGCCGGTTCCTGCGGTGGCGGCGGCACCCCATCTGAGTGGCACGACGGAGGTGGCGCCGGCGACGGAGACGAGAAGGACATGTCGAGCTCAACGTTGTGGCGGACATTGGAAGAGCGTTGGGGAGGTCAGAGAGGATGATGCGACAACTCCTTCCTACACGCACAAAAACCAGAACCCTGCGCGCACGGGATCCGTGTGCCCTCGAGTCGACGAGGCAACCGTACAACGGTGACTCGAGCCAGCGACTCCACCTTAGGCCACGGGCTCTTCCCGTCGCCTCGCTAGACGACGATGGCCCCGTCTCTTCGCGTTGGCAGGGGGCTTTCCGCAAAAATGACATCACGGAGATGGGGTAAGAGACCTGTTAGGCCTGATCGTGTACGTCCAGCAGCACGTGAAGTGGAGGTGGGGCCAGGGACCGGTTGGACTTCGGCCCTGAAACCGGAGAGACTTCGTTCGCGAGACTTTGATCGCAGGAGCGTGCATACGAAGTCCATGAAACCTCTCTTTCTCCGGTGATTTTTCCATCGAGTAATTCCCAGAGTCCGATCCGATTTCTCCAGTCCGGTCCCCAGAGTCCCATACGGTGATTTCGTAAGGAGAGTTTTTTTTCTCCCGAGTCCGGTCCGGTCCAGAGTCCGTTCCTTTTTAAGTCAGCGTTTTTAGAGTCAGCGATTTTTTTACCAGAGAAGATTTTGTTCTGCCTTCTGAACGGTTTCTCTGGAATCTTTTTAGATGTAGAGATTTGAATCGAGAATAATATTGTTTGACTCACAAAACATGTCATTATTAGTTTGCATCAATTGTATTGCTTGAGATGGGATATGAAAACCACGATTTGCCATTGATATACTCCTTTTCTTTATCTATATCTATATCTATACATCTATCTATACATATATATATATACATACATATATATATCTATTCCCTAATAATAAATAGGCAAAATTTCAGACCATTTTTTTCGTCCATCGTCCTCTAACTAACCCTGTGAATGTGGAAACTATTTCTATGCAGGGCTTCTTGAGGTAACCGGGATAGATACGAATCCTAATCCAAATAGATCCCTCGCGAGAAATTAGAAAGAGGAGGCGGGCAAAAACGGAAACCAACGGCAAACCAACCCCATGTGCATGCAGGAGAGAGAACGGGAAACAACGTAGTAGTCAAAAAAAAAAGGGAAAAGGAAAGCGGAATTACGTAACCAAAACGACGGAGGCAAAGAAAAAAACAGAAAAAAAAAACATCTATACCAATCGCGTCCTCCGTCTCTTATCCGGACTCATGACACGTAAGTTAGATACGTTTGGCATGTATTTCGACGGTTCGACCTGAGCGTGGCGAATACCAATTCCAATTCCAATACAATGCAAACTCCGATCCGACGGAGTTGTGTTTCTTATATAAGCGAGCGAGACAGCCTGCATCATATCTCATGGCTGCAGGCGGCGCCCTCGAGGCCTTCCAGTACAAGCAAAGCAGCATGACCGTGTTGACGCCCATCCCGACGAGCATGGCCGGCAGGATGCCGAAGAAGAATTGGAGGAAGGTGATCTTGCTGCTGAAGGCGATGACCAGGTTCTGCGGGTTTCCGATGGGCGTGGCGCTGGAACCGATGTTGGCGTTGGTTTCCGTTTTTGCCCGCCTCCTCTTTCTAATTTCTCGCGAGGGATCTATTTGGATTAGGATTCGTATCTATCCCGGTTACCTCAAGAAGCCCTGCATAGAAATAGTTTCCACATTCACAGGGTTAGTTAGAGGACGATGGACGAAAAAAATGGTCTGAAATTTTGCCTATTTATTATTAGGGAATAGATATATATATATGTATGTATATATATATATGTATAGATAGATGTATAGATATAGATATAGATAAAGAAAAGGAGTATATCAATGGCAAATCGTGGTTTCATATCCCATCTCAAGCAATACAATTGATGCAAACTAATAATGACATGTTTTGTGAGTCAAACAATATTATTCTCGATTCAAATCTCTACATCTAAAAAGATTCCAGAGAAACCGTTCAGAAGGCAGAACAAAATCTTCTCTGGTAAAAAAATCGCTGACTCTAAAAACGCTGACTTAAAAAGGAACGGACTCTGGACCGGACCGGACTCGGGAGAAAAAAAACTCTCCTTACGAAATCACCGTATGGGACTCTGGGGACCGGACTGGAGAAATCGGATCGGACTCTGGGAATTACTCGATGGAAAAATCACCGGAGAAAGAGAGGTTTCATGGACTTCGTATGCACGCTCCTGCGATCAAAGTCTCGCGAACGAAGTCTCTCCGGTTTCAGGGCCGAAGTCCAACCGGTCCCTGGCCCCACCTCCACTTCACGTGCTGCTGGACGTACACGATCAGGCCTAACAGGTCTCTTACCCCATCTCCGTGATGTCATTTTTGCGGAAAGCCCCCTGCCAACGCGAAGAGACGGGGCCATCGTCGTCTAGCGAGGCGACGGGAAGAGCCCGTGGCCTAAGGTGGAGTCGCTGGCTCGAGTCACCGTTGTACGGTTGCCTCGTCGACTCGAGGGCACACGGATCCCGTGCGCGCAGGGTTCTGGTTTTTGTGCGTGTAGGAAGGAGTTGTCGCATCATCCTCTCTGACCTCCCCAACGCTCTTCCAATGTCCGCCACAACGTTGAGCTCGACATGTCCTTCTCGTCTCCGTCGCCGGCGCCACCTCCGTCGTGCCACTCAGATGGGGTGCCGCCGCCACCGCAGGAACCGGCCAGGACCGGCCGCCACCCCGACCCGCTCTTTGCTACCTCGGCGCCTCTTCCCCGCCCTAGCCTTCAATGTATGGTTTGATTGAACCAAATATGCTTTTCAGTGAGCATTTAGCTATTTTTGGGTACTTAGCTTATCTACCTAGCTATGTCATAGTGTGCACTCCTCTTTTAGTCAGATAGTGTGAATATGAATCAAGTCTGCCTTTTGGATGTGTAATCTCTTCGTCTGTTTGTGAATACTACCCAGGAGCAATACACTTCTCCCCTGTGTGAGATTGTGTTAAGTTTCATATTATAATCTGGTTTCTCTGAAAACTGATGGACAGTGTGCAAGTTGTAAATTGTCTGAAAATAGTGCAGCCATATTTCAAACATGAAGTAGATGTAAAATTGTGGATTCCTATATTCCATCAGACCCCTGCATGTACAACTTGCAGTTGTCCATGGCTGTTTATATGAATTAGCGTTACTGAATATTTAGGTGCGTTCAATTTGTTTCCATCAGGCCTCTGAATATACCTATTATGTACCTTTTTCTCATATTTTCTTTTTTTTTGCTAATTTGGACTGAAAAATTGTTATTGAGAATTGTTCTTGACCTGCATCAGCTAAGATACCAAATGTTCTTGTTTCTTACAGTTATATACCTATTATGTACCTGGAGAAGTAGAAGATCAATATGAGAAAGCGCAGAATAAGCAACCTGTTGCTGTTAGACATGGCAATGCTCTGGAAAATGAAAATGGCGTCGAGTTTAGGGCATTGAAAGTTTTGCTGACCCAGAATGCTAGTGCGGTGGTGCTACCCTGCTAGGGATGTGCTACCATTGTAGTGCTACTCTTGTTCTGATGTTGCCATTGTTTACATAATTGTTTTTTTGTAATTTCTGCCTTTGATAGTGTGAATACCACGTATGAATATATTATTTATGCCTGATCGGTTTCTATCAAATAGCAACGCAATGGTATATAAAATAGTATTTATGATTGATCTTGGCTACATGCAAAACATTAAACACAGTGAAACAAACAATCTGTTGTACGACTTGTCTTTTTAGTTGTCTGCATGTCAAATTCAAGACTCTTATAGACGACTCTTGTCTGTGAGTTGAACATGCCCTAATTTGCTTGCCATGCATGCATGCATATGCGCCTGCATTGCTAGCAAACAGTTGAGCCTCTGATCCAAGCATGCATGCATATACATCCTGAGTCGCTAGCAAACAAAAAAAAAGAATAAAAAGGAAAGAAAATCAAGCATGAATTCCATGCATCTATAATTCCATGGATGACAAGGAAGCGAGCGGGCGGTATTTCTTTTTCCTATTTCCTATTTTGCTATGACGGTCACGAGCCATCAGACGTGGCAGTGGACGGCGAAGACGTTTCAGGGGGCTACGTGTGTGTTTGGAGTATGGACTTGCTAGTGCCCGGACGTCCGATCTAGGCGCTAGCGTCTGGATGGTGCCCGCACAGCCTCGCGAGTGAGCGCCTAGCGCGTCGGCCTCGCGAGCGAGCGCACCAACAGTGGGCCCGTGCCGCCGCGGACGTCGCCTGCGCCGCCAGCCGCTTCCCACGCACATCCCATGTGCAACACCTAATCTACCTTTAAAACATTCAGATGCAACAATTACAACATAAAAAAAGACAGATGAAACACTTGAAACAAACATCTGAAACACTTGCGAAAACGCCTGAAAAACATTTGAAAACCATTGCAAATATATGCAACATCCAGATGAAACACTTGCAAACATACATATGAAACACCTGAAAACACTTGAAAATATATGCTTGCAACATGCATGTATATACAACATCCAGATCTACTTTTGCAACATCCAGATAAAACACTTGCAACACATGTCTGGAACAGATGAAACATTTGGAATATACACTTGAAACATACGTGTATAGCCATTACAACGTGTGCAACATCCCAATCTACTTTTGCAACATCGGTATACAACACTTGCAACATACCTCTGAAACATCTGAAACACTTTAAACATACTCTTTCAACATGCGCTAGTCAGGGGGACATCAACGGGGCCAGCGTACACCCAAGCGCAGGCTTCCCCTTCCTGCCAATGTGCGAGGTTGATGGGGGCGCAAGCGCAGGCCTCCCCTTCCTGCCTAGGCGCAGGCACATGCCTCCCCATCCGTGATGGGCGAGGTGGATGGTGGCGCAGCACGGGATGGTGGCGCGGACTACGGAACAACCAGGGATAGGGGCGCGGAGCAGCCAGGGATGGGGCGCGCGAGCAGCCAGGAATGGGGCGCGGTGTGGCGCCGCTGCACTAGAGAAGGCCATGGTGGCCGGACTAGTACAAAAATGATTTCTCTTGGCGGTGGCTTTTCATTTTCACTGGCGGTTTTCAAAATCTGACACCACTAGAGAAGAAATGGTGGGCCCGAGACAAGATCCACCTGTGAAAAACAGGCGGTTTTCCTAAGAAAACCCACTGGTAGGTTTCTTAACACAACCGCCAGTGTAAATAGATTTACACTTGCGATTTGTTAAATGAATCGCCAGTGTTGATCCTGCTATAAATACTCCTTTTTCCTCCCCGACCAGAACTGTTCCTCATGGCCAACCTTCCATTGGAGGCGATTTGGAGGTCCAGATTTCACAAAATACAAGGGGAGAGGTTTTGATCTTCATTTTTTTAAGGAGCTTGCTGAGGAAGGTTAGTTAATGTCTCTCATGCCTCTTTTTAATCATTCTTACTCAATTTGAGCCACTTTTTAGATCTAGGGTTTCACCATGTGTTAGAGAGAAGAATGGCTAGGTTTTTTTCTTTATTTCTTTAAATGAGGTTGCTTAAGATGGTTAGATAATGTCTCTCCTATCTCCCTTTTCATGATTGCTTCTCAATTTAATTTATCCACTATATATTTAGATGTTTCATGAATGGTGTGTTCTTGTGTATATAGAGAGAGGAAGATAGGTTTTTTGTGTTAGTTTTTTTTAATTAGGTTACTTAGGTTTTTGTCTTTATTTCTTTAAATGAGGTTGCTTAATTTATCCACTATATATTTAGATAATGTCTCTTCTATCTTTCTTTTCATGATTGCTTCTCAATTTAATTTATCCACTATATATTTATGTTTCATGAATGGTGTGTTCTTGTGTGTTTATATAGAGAGAGGAAGATAGGTTTTTTTAATTAAGATAGGGTTTAATGCTTCTCTCCAAAATTTTAGACAATATTTTTTATTATGAAAATGAGTTTGAACCAGTGATTCTTCCTACTTTTAGCGAACTTAGCTTCGAGGTCTACAAATAGGAAAATATACAAGTGGGAGGTTTTCATCTTTATTTCTTCGAAGGAGGTTGCTGATCAAAAAGGTTAGTTAATTAATATCTCTAAACAATCATATTTGTTTTGATTACAATAAATTCATTATACTTTTTTATAGGTAATGATGGTGAGGTCATTCTGGATGTATAACTTATCAAGAGTAGATTCATCATACATACCCGAGGTCCATAGGTTTATTGATGCCGTTAAGAGCCATGCTTGGAGAACAAAGACAAAGCACATATATTGTCCATGCATAGACTGCAAAAATGTTGTTGTATTTGATGATGCAGAACCAGTCATTTCTCATCTGGTCTGCCGAGGATTTATGAAGGATTATTTGATTTGGACAAAGCATGGAGAGGGTAGCTCTGCGCCTTATACAACTGGAAACCGAGCGAACATCGACGCCGATGGTCCAGATATGCTTGTTGACGGATGTCAGTCGGTACACGATACACAACACCCATGTCCCCAGAGTGAACATGTTCTGCCAAATATTATTGATGATGGATTCGTTGCAGAAAATGAAGGCGTCAGAACTCATGTTTTGCCAAATGTTACTAATGAGGAAGATGCATAATTCTTAGAGGCACTATTGCGTCGTCATACGGATCCATCAATATTTTTCATGAGAGGTATGGAGGCCTTGCAGAAGGCAGCAGTAGAGCCTTTTTATGATGAGTCTAAGGGTTGTACCAAAGAGTTCACGACGTTGCGGTCTGTGCTAAAGTTGTTGATGGTAAAAGCTAGATATGGTTTGTCTGATGCTGGCTTCGATGCGTTCTTGAGTATTCTCGCAGATATGCTTCCAAAGGAGAACAAAGTGCCTGCTAACACGTACTATGCAAAGAAGCTAATCAGTCCGCTTACTATGAGGTGTCAAAAAGATCCACGTGTGTAGAAATCATTGTATCTTATATCGAGGTGATTATGAAGGCTTAGACAACTGTCCAAATTGTGGTGCAAGTAGGTACAAGACGAATAAAGACTATCGAGAGGAAGAGAATGTAGCCTCCGTGTCCATAGGAAAGAAGTGAAAGAAGACCCAACAGAAGACCAAAAAGAGTTCAAAACCCACCAGCAAAGAAGAAGAAGTAGACTATTACGCGCAGAGAAAGGTTCCTGCTTTGGTGATGTGGTACCTTCCCGTGGTTGACCGATTGAGGTGTTTGTTTGCAAATCTTGAGGATGCCAAACTTATGTGCTGGCATGCTTCTGATGAGCACAAAAATAATGGAAAGCTTCGATATCCAGCCAATGGCAAGCAATGGCAAGATTTCAATGACAACCACCCAAAATTTGCTGAGGAACCAAGAAATGTTAGGTTTGCACTGGGTACTGATGGAATAAATCCATTTGCCGAGAGGAGCAACAAGCACAGCACATGGCCGGTGATCCTCACCATCTACAACCTTCCTCCATGGTTGTTTCATAAGCGAAAATACCTTTTGCTAACCATTCTTATTTCTGGACCTACACAAACTGGAGTTGACATGGATGTATTTTTGGAGCCCTTAATGGAGAAAATGAAAATATTATGGGAAACGGGTGTTTAAATGTTGGACGAGTACCACAAAGAGTCATTCACACTGAGATCAATTATTTTGTTACGATCAACGATTACCCTGCTCTCTTTGCATTATCAGGGCAGTTCAAGGAAAATGTTGGTTGTGTAGTATGCATAGATGAAACCGCTTACATGTCCCTTGATGCATCTAAGAAGCTAGTGTCATGAGGCACAGACGCTTCTTATCGAAAGGGCACATGTACCACTTGCGAAGGATGGATAAGTATTTTGACAATATGGATGAACTACATTCTACTGCTCCATCAGGTAACAATAAAGGTCAAAGAGTTTTCCAAGTAGTTAACAAAATCAAATTTGTTTCTGGGAAGAAGACAAAAGATGGAAAAGCAAGAAAGGATGTCAAACCA
>JAHUYU010002782.1:0-14650 GCA_030439765.1 Tripidium arundinaceum | reverse complement strand
GCCGCAGTGGATGAAGCCCGAATCTTCGTGCGAACGCTAACAGGAAAACCAAACTACTGCTACCGTGGGACCCGAAAACGAGATGAGCGATGGAGATAAGGCGTGCAGCCACATATAGATGCGGCGCTGCTTTTCCCCAATCTAGCATGCGAATAAGGACCAAGCTTAGCGTAAAAAAAATCTTCAAGTGGGCTAGGTTTTTTATTTTTTAGAGCAAATTATTGAAAATAGTTGGAGAAAGTCAACAAATGTACTTATTTTGGCCTTTTAGGATACTCGCTAATTTACAAGTGTTTTTTAGAACTCTTGGAGATGAGCTAGTAACATGGTATTACTGTAGTTAGTTTTCTTCATGTCACTTCTTACTCCTCAAACTAGAATTTCAGTTACACATCTGAAGGGACGAAACTGAAAAATTTCTGGATTGGGTTTCTTCACTGGAAATGGGATCAAGAATTTCACACACTACAAACAGATGGCGATTGCCAGTAGATGAAACTAAACCAACAAGCATGACGGGCAATTGGGCAAACTGATCGAGGATACGTTCATGGCTGAACCATTATCTGGCATTTTACACACTTTCAGTCTGTGGCACGAACAAGCAAACACACACGCACAGATGGGCACCTTTGCACAACTGCGATTCAGCCAGATTCCATCCTGGAGGAGCCGACGATTGCAACCTCCGCTTCAATGCAGCACTTAGTTTTGACGAGATAACCATTTGACGAGTCCTTGAAATCCTCCAGCGAAATGAACTTACTCCATCCCCAGCTACGAGCCTTCCGTGAGAACTGGCACCGACCTAGATTTTCCCCACAAAATAAGTTACTAATACGCAATGATAATTTGGCATCTAATTCTCGCGCATCAGCAAATCGCCAAATCCTGCTAGGTAGACGAACCTGTTCCTTTCCGGCGATTGCCAACTTCCTTGTTTTTGATGGACAAAGTGAGTTCTACAAGGTTTGCAGTGTCATTGGGGAGATCATTGGTCTTTTTCAGGTTCAGATACAAGGAGATATGGTTCCCTTCACGAGACGGATACATACTGATATACCTGCGAATCGGATAGCATGTAACAATTCAGTTCATGATGTATAGAACAACTATAATAGCATTGAATGGCCAAAATTTTTTGGTAAGACAATTCAGATAAAATCAACAACATTCTGTCATGTCAAGCGTTCCAAGCTGAAGATGGCATCACCATTTGTATCCGCCGACTTCGAAGTCCGGAGAATAGTCGGGGTTCTTCAGTGCAAAGAAGTCCTCGATGTCCCAAGTGTAAGTTTTGGCCTCGTTGAAGATGCTCGTCTTTTGGACAAACAGAGTTTCTGACGTCGTGTTGGTTTTCGAAGTGGTGACTTTGATGAACTCGACACCAAAGACGCAGTTGTTGTTGACGAGAAACCCAGAGGACTGTTTCTTCAGTTTCCTGAGGGAGGTCATGCACGAGACCCCAGAGCTTTTGCTTGCAGTTAGGAAATTATGACTAACTGCACATACAATATCTCAAAGTTTAATCCGTTTCCTTTCTTGATGACCAGCATCTTGTATATGAAATCATAAATACTCTTGGAGAATAACAGAAAGTCGAAAACACAGAAACAGAAACATCAGTGGGTGTGAGTAATAGACTAATAGCTAAGAAAAATATTGAATATATAGTTTACATGAATTTACTATGCTATTTTGATTTATCCTAATTTAATGCTAGTTTTCTTGCAAAAATGAGTATGGCTACTACATGTATCTTTTGTATATGAAAAATTTATCATAGCTTTTTAGTAACTGGTACAAGCTAGGAAAAATACTGAATCTGTAGTAGAGGTGATCCTACTATGCTTTTCTTATTTAACTTGCTAAAATGCTTGTTTTCATGGGAATTGATTGTGGAAAATTTATGTATCTTTTATGTATGAAATAATTTTCATAGCTTCCTGGTGATGTGTAGATTGCAAGAAAAATATGAAATATATTGTTTTAACACTTTTCACTAGGGTGTAACAATTTAAGTTGTTTTATGCATGTTTTGCTTGCCAGAATTTTAGAGGTTGCTATACTTGCTCAAAAATTATGAAATTTATATAGTAGGCTGTTGAAGGCATACTTGAGCTACTGTAATTTTCTTAGATTTTATTAACCACCAAAAATAGCAGTTCTCTATTTTTCCTTGCTAATTAGAAAAATTAATAAAGGCTTGTAAATAATTTATTTAAAGGCAACCAATAGCTTTTCTATTATGTTTAGAACTCATACAATCTGTTGGTGTGAGTGGCTATGTCCAGAATTAACTTGATTGTATGCAGTTAGCTTTTATTTTTGCTCTCTAATGCTGGTGCCTAACTTTTCTTGTGTTGTTTACTTTGTTTGAGCTTTGTGCTTTGCTTAAGTAGCTTAAGCTAATTAAAATGAGTTGCTAGCTGCAGGTGTTAGGCCCTTAACAGCTGAGGAATAACTTTACCTTAGGTTGCTTGAAAGGGGTGAGTGTCTATTCCTTTTTAGGAAGAGATATGCACCTACTCGGTCAAATAAACTAGAAAGCTAATCACCTCTTGTTATAATGTTAAACATGTTTTGATAGTGACTTGCTGTTGTGACATCATGTCTTAATCAGCCATGCTTGCATCATATCTTACATATATGTCATTCCCTGTGCATTCCTTTTATTTATATATGTATTCATGCATATAGGATTGCCGGAGGGAGTGACTTTGCTGGAATTCGAGACAGTTGGAGAGGATAACCCACAGGAGGACCAGCAGGAGGCTCCAGAAGGAGAAAGACAGGTCCAAGAGTTGCCCGAGTGCCCTGATCACGCCCCTGCTGGCTTTCTCAAAGGCAAGCCCCGGAGCATATTAAGCCTCCCATGTTTTATAAAACTACATTAGAGTCTTTTTATTGTTCTATGCATTAAGTTGTAGGCGTTGTTTGAAACCTGTTGATGCATTTATAGTTCCTTGTCCAGCGAAACATAACTTTTCAACCTGTTATAGGTCTAGGATCGAAACTTATGCTTAGCCATGCTTAGACCGGTAGAAGTTGGGTGATTTCCTATCACCTGCGAGCTATAGGTGGATACTTGGTCACGGTTGGCTATATTCTATCGTGGAAAATAACCATATGCTGTGATATAAATCAAGACCGGGCGGGATCTTATATGTTGATGGTGTTAGGTTGACTTATGTTGATCCAATCTATGTCGATTAAGGACCGTACCGTTGTTGGACCTTTTGTCGAGATTGAATATAGCCTTTCACATAGCTGGCCGGATAACTCGTTCCGACCACGAAGCCGAGTAGGTCAATTCGGGCTAGGAGTTGTGATGTATTGCGCGCACACTGGATGGGAGGATGTATGTGCGGGGACACGGATAGACCTTGGGCAGACCGTTGTCTGAACATCCCGGCTTTCGGTTAGTCCCTGAGTGTGCGGCTTAGCTCAAACCCACGACTGTTCCCGAATTATACCAAAGGTGATCTAAGGCTACCGTGGCTGGTGGGCCTGGGTTTGTGTTTTGGATTCTTGCCTAGCTGGTTGCAACCGATTCGAATCGTCGTCTCTCCCAGATAGTGAGAAACTCGACTAGTTTCAACATCGTAGTAACTTGATTATGGAATATGATGGTTATGATGATTTATGCAATAATTCGAATATGGTTACTACTGTATTGATGTTGTCCTAATTAACATGGTTGTTGCAAGATAGATGCAAACTTAGTAAAATAGCTCTAATTAACTTGATGCTAAATGATTAAATGTTGAGGTTTACTTACCAAGCTTTTATGCAAAAATGTTGTCAAGCCAGCTACACCTTGTAAAGCCTTGCATATTCCTTGGTGTCAATTTATTTCTGATTTAAGACGGATAAATCTAACTGAGTACATTCCTGTACTCAGAGTTTATTCCCCTTTGTTGCAGATGGTACCGTGTATCATGACTACTGCAAGAACTTTTTTCTCTCCCGCGGTGGATGAGGAATGAGGCTGACGGGCAAGGCCTTCTCTAGTAGCTCACCTATATTGTTTTTGTTGGACATGATCATGGACTGGCATGTATTTGAACTATGTGTGTGTGATGTTTAAAACTATGTTGTTTCTGCTACTTATTTGAATCTCGTGTTGTAACAATTTATATCGAACTCTGATGTATGTCGAATATTTGTGAACTCTATATAACATGTGATGTGTATATGCTGAATCATGTACGATCTCAGTTTGTATGTGGCTTGACAACATTTTTGCATAAAAGCTTGGTAAGTAAACCTCAACATTTAATCATTTAGCATCAAGTTAATTAGAGCTATTTTACTAAGTTTGCATCTATCTTGCAACAACCATGTTAATTAGGACAACATCAATACAGTAGTAACCATATTCGAATTATTGCATAAATCATCATAACCATCATATTCCATAATCAAGTTACTACGATGTTGAAACTAGTCGAGTTTCTCACTATCTGGGAGAGACGACGATTCGAATCGGTTGCAACCAGCTAGGCAAGAATCCAAAACACAAACCCAGGCCCACCAGCCACGGTAGCCTTAGATCACCTTTGGTATAATTCGGGAACAGTCGTGGGTTTGAGCTAAGCCGCACACTCAGGGACTAACCGAAAGCCGGGATGTTCAGACAACGGTCTGCCCAAGGTCTATCCGTGTCCCCGCACATACATCCTCCCATCCAGTGTGCGCGCAATACATCACAACTCCTAGCCCGAATTGACCTACTCGGCTTCGTGGTCGGAACGAGTTATCCGGCCAGCTATGTGAAAGGCTATATTCAATCTCGACAAAAGGTCCAACAACGGTACGGTCCTTAATCGACATAGATTGGATCAACATAAGTCAACCTAACACCATCAACATATAAGATCCCGCCCGGTCTTGATTTATATCACAGCATATGGTTATTTTCCACGATAGAATATAGCCAACCGTGACCAAGTATCCACCTATAGCTCGCAGGTGATAGGAAATCACCCAACTTCTACCGGTCTAAGCATGGCTAAGCATAAGTTTCGATCCTAGACCTATAACAGGTTGAAAAGTTATGTTTCGCTGGACAAGGAACTATAAATGCATCAACAGGTTTCAAACAACGCCTACAACTTAATGCATAGAACAATAAAAAGACTCTAATGTAGTTTTATAAAACATGGGAGGCTTAATATGCTCCGGGGCTTGCCTTTGAGAAAGCCAGCAGGGGCGTGATCAGGGCACTCGGGCAACTCTTGGACCTGTCTTTCTCCTTCTGGAGCCTCCTGCTGGTCCTCCTGTGGGTTATCCTCTCCAACTGTCTCGAATTCCAGCAAAGTCACTCCCTCCGGCAATCCTATATGCATGAATACATATATAAATAAAAGGAATGCACAGGGAATGACATATATGTAAGATATGATGCAAGCATGGCTGATTAAGACATGATGTCACAACAGCAAGTCACTATCAAAACATGTTTAACATTATAACAAGAGGTGATTAGCTTTCTAGTTTATTTGACCGAGTAGGTGCATATCTCTTCCTAAAAAGGAATAGACACTCACCCCTTTCAAGCAACCTAAGGTAAAGTTATTCCTCAGCTGTTAAGGGCCTAACACCTGCAGCTAGCAACTCATTTTAATTAGCTTAAGCTACTTAAGCAAAGCACAAAGCTCAAACAAAGTAAACAACACAAGAAAAGTTAGGCACCAGCATTAGAGAGCAAAAATAAAAGCTAACTGCATACAATCAAGTTAATTCTGGACATAGCCACTCACACCAACAGATTGTATGAGTTCTAAACATAATAGAAAAGCTATTGGTTGCCTTTAAATAAATTATTTACAAGCCTTTATTAATTTTTCTAATTAGCAAGGAAAAATAGAGAACTGCTATTTTTGGTGGTTAATAAAATCTAAGAAAATTACAGTAGCTCAAGTATGCCTTCAACAGCCTACTATATAAATTTCATAATTTTTGAGCAAGTATAGCAACCTCTAAAATTCTGGCAAGCAAAACATGCATAAAACAACTTAAATTGTTACACCCTAGTGAAAAGTGTTAAAACAATATATTTCATATTTTTCTTGCAATCTACACATCACCAGGAAGCTATGAAAATTATTTCATACATAAAAGATACATAAATTTTCCACAATCAATTCCCATGAAAACAAGCATTTTAGCAAGTTAAATAAGAAAAGCATAGTAGGATCACCTCTACTACAGATTCAGTATTTTTCCTAGCTTGTACCAGTTACTAAAAAGCTATGATAAATTTTTCATATACAAAAGATACATGTAGTAGCCATACTCATTTTTGCAAGAAAACTAGCATTAAATTAGGATAAATCAAAATAGCATAGTAAATTCATGTAAACTATATATTCAATATTTTTCTTAGCTATTAGTCTATTACTCACACCCACTGATGTTTCTGTTTCTGTGTTTTCGACTTTCTGTTATTCTCCAAGAGTATTTATGATTTCATATACAAGATGCTGGTCATCAAGAAAGGAAACGGATTAAACTTTGAGATATTGTATGTGCAGTTAGTCATAATTTCCTAACTGCAAGCAAAAGCTCTGGGGTCTCGTGCATGACCTCCCTCAGGAAACTGAAGAAACAGTCCTCTGGGTTTCTCGTCAACAACAACTGCGTCTTTGGTGTCGAGTTCATCAAAGTCACCACTTCGAAAACCAACACGACGTCAGAAACTCTGTTTGTCCAAAAGACGAGCATCTTCAACGAGGCCAAAACTTACACTTGGGACATCGAGGACTTCTTTGCACTGAAGAACCCCGACTATTCTCCGGACTTCGAAGTCGGCGGATACAAATGGTGATGCCATCTTCAGCTTGGAACGCTTGACATGACAGAATGTTGTTGATTTTATCTGAATTGTCTTACCAAAAAATTTTGGCCATTCAATGCTATTATAGTTGTTCTATACATCATGAACTGAATTGTTACATGCTATCCGATTCGCAGGTATATCAGTATGTATCCGTCTCGTGAAGGGAACCATATCTCCTTGTATCTGAACCTGAAAAAGACCAATGATCTCCCCAATGACACTGCAAACCTTGTAGAACTCACTTTGTCCATCAAAAACAAGGAAGTTGGCAATCGCCGGAAAGGAACAGGTTCGTCTACCTAGCAGGATTTGGCGATTTGCTGATGCGCGAGAATTAGATGCCAAATTATCATTGCGTATTAGTAACTTATTTTGTGGGGAAAATCTAGGTCGGTGCCAGTTCTCACGGAAGGCTCGTAGCTGGGGATGGAGTAAGTTCATTTCGCTGGAGGATTTCAAGGACTCGTCAAATGGTTATCTCGTCAAAACTAAGTGCTGCATTGAAGCGGAGGTTGCAATCGTCGGCTCCTCCAGGATGGAATCTGGCTGAATCGCAGTTGTGCAAAGGTGCCCATCTGTGCGTGTGTGTTTGCTTGTTCGTGCCACAGACTGAAAGTGTGTAAAATGCCAGATAATGGTTCAGCCATGAACGTATCCTCGATCAGTTTGCCCAATTGCCCGTCATGCTTGTTGGTTTAGTTTCATCTACTGGCAATCGCCATCTGTTTGTAGTGTGTGAAATTCTTGATCCCATTTCCAGTGAAGAAACCCAATCCAGAAATTTTTCAGTTTCGTCCCTTCAGATGTGTAACTGAAATTCTAGTTTGAGGAGTAAGAAGTGACATGAAGAAAACTAACTACAGTAATACCATGTTACTAGCTCATCTCCAAGAGTTCTAAAAAAACACTTGTAAATTAGCGAGTATCCTAAAAGGCCAAAATAAGTACATTTGTTGACTTTCTCCAACTATTTTCAATAATTTGCTCTAAAAAATAAAAAACCTAGCCCACTTGAAGATTTTTTTTTTACGCTAAGCTTGGTCCTTATTCGCATGCTAGATTGGGGAGATCATTGGTCTTTTTCAGGTTCAGATACAAGGAGATATGGTTCCCTTCACGAGACGGATACATACTGATATACCTGCGAATCGGATAGCATGTAACAATTCAGTTCATGATGTATAGAACAACTATAATAGCATTGAATGGCCAAAATTTTTTGGTAAGACAATTCAGATAAAATCAACAACATTCTGTCATGTCAAGCGTTCCAAGCTGAAGATGGCATCACCATTTGTATCCGCCGACTTCGAAGTCCGGAGAATAGTCGGGGTTCTTCAGTGCAAAGAAGTCCTCGATGTCCCAAGTGTAAGTTTTGGCCTCGTTGAAGATGCTCGTCTTTTGGACAAACAGAGTTTCTGACGTCGTGTTGGTTTTCGAAGTGGTGACTTTGATGAACTCGACACCAAAGACGCAGTTGTTGTTGACGAGAAACCCAGAGGACTGTTTCTTCAGTTTCCTGAGGGAGGTCATGCACGAGACCCCAGAGCTTTTGCTTGCAGTTAGGAAATTATGACTAACTGCACATACAATATCTCAAAGTTTAATCCGTTTCCTTTCTTGATGACCAGCATCTTGTATATGAAATCATAAATACTCTTGGAGAATAACAGAAAGTCGAAAACACAGAAACAGAAACATCAGTGGGTGTGAGTAATAGACTAATAGCTAAGAAAAATATTGAATATATAGTTTACATGAATTTACTATGCTATTTTGATTTATCCTAATTTAATGCTAGTTTTCTTGCAAAAATGAGTATGGCTACTACATGTATCTTTTGTATATGAAAAATTTATCATAGCTTTTTAGTAACTGGTACAAGCTAGGAAAAATACTGAATCTGTAGTAGAGGTGATCCTACTATGCTTTTCTTATTTAACTTGCTAAAATGCTTGTTTTCATGGGAATTGATTGTGGAAAATTTATGTATCTTTTATGTATGAAATAATTTTCATAGCTTCCTGGTGATGTGTAGATTGCAAGAAAAATATGAAATATATTGTTTTAACACTTTTCACTAGGGTGTAACAATTTAAGTTGTTTTATGCATGTTTTGCTTGCCAGAATTTTAGAGGTTGCTATACTTGCTCAAAAATTATGAAATTTATATAGTAGGCTGTTGAAGGCATACTTGAGCTACTGTAATTTTCTTAGATTTTATTAACCACCAAAAATAGCAGTTCTCTATTTTTCCTTGCTAATTAGAAAAATTAATAAAGGCTTGTAAATAATTTATTTAAAGGCAACCAATAGCTTTTCTATTATGTTTAGAACTCATACAATCTGTTGGTGTGAGTGGCTATGTCCAGAATTAACTTGATTGTATGCAGTTAGCTTTTATTTTTGCTCTCTAATGCTGGTGCCTAACTTTTCTTGTGTTGTTTACTTTGTTTGAGCTTTGTGCTTTGCTTAAGTAGCTTAAGCTAATTAAAATGAGTTGCTAGCTGCAGGTGTTAGGCCCTTAACAGCTGAGGAATAACTTTACCTTAGGTTGCTTGAAAGGGGTGAGTGTCTATTCCTTTTTAGGAAGAGATATGCACCTACTCGGTCAAATAAACTAGAAAGCTAATCACCTCTTGTTATAATGTTAAACATGTTTTGATAGTGACTTGCTGTTGTGACATCATGTCTTAATCAGCCATGCTTGCATCATATCTTACATATATGTCATTCCCTGTGCATTCCTTTTATTTATATATGTATTCATGCATATAGGATTGCCGGAGGGAGTGACTTTGCTGGAATTCGAGACAGTTGGAGAGGATAATCCACAGGAGGACCAGCAGGAGGCTCCAGAAGGAGAAAGACAGGTCCAAGAGTTGCCCGAGTGCCCTGATCACGCCCCTGCTGGCTTTCTCAAAGGCAAGCCCCGGAGCATATTAAGCCTCCCATGTTTTATAAAACTACATTAGAGTCTTTTTATTGTTCTATGCATTAAGTTGTAGGCGTTGTTTGAAACCTGTTGATGCATTTATAGTTCCTTGTCCAGCGAAACATAACTTTTCAACCTGTTATAGGTCTAGGATCGAAACTTATGCTTAGCCATGCTTAGACCGGTAGAAGTTGGGTGATTTCCTATCACCTGCGAGCTATAGGTGGATACTTGGTCACGGTTGGCTATATTCTATCGTGGAAAATAACCATATGCTGTGATATAAATCAAGACCGGGCGGGATCTTATATGTTGATGGTGTTAGGTTGACTTATGTTGATCCAATCTATGTCGATTAAGGACCGTACCGTTGTTGGACCTTTTGTCGAGATTGAATATAGCCTTTCACATAGCTGGCCGGATAACTCGTTCCGACCACGAAGCCGAGTAGGTCAATTCGGGCTAGGAGTTGTGATGTATTGCGCGCACACTGGATGGGAGGATGTATGTGCGGGGACACGGATAGACCTTGGGCAGACCGTTGTCTGAACATCCCGGCTTTCGGTTAGTCCCTGAGTGTGCGGCTTAGCTCAAACCCACGACTGTTCCCGAATTATACCAAAGGTGATCTAAGGCTACCGTGGCTGGTGGGCCTGGGTTTGTGTTTTGGATTCTTGCCTAGCTGGTTGCAACCGATTCGAATCGTCGTCTCTCCCAGATAGTGAGAAACTCGACTAGTTTCAACATCGTAGTAACTTGATTATGGAATATGATGGTTATGATGATTTATGCAATAATTCGAATATGGTTACTACTGTATTGATGTTGTCCTAATTAACATGGTTGTTGCAAGATAGATGCAAACTTAGTAAAATAGCTCTAATTAACTTGATGCTAAATGATTAAATGTTGAGGTTTACTTACCAAGCTTTTATGCAAAAATGTTGTCAAGCCAGCTACACCTTGTAAAGCCTTGCATATTCCTTGGTGTCAATTTATTTCTGATTTAAGACGGATAAATCTAACTGAGTACATTCCTGTACTCAGAGTTTATTCCCCTTTGTTGCAGATGGTACCGTGTATCATGACTACTGCAAGAACTTTTTTCTCTCCCGCGGTGGATGAGGAATGAGGCTGACGGGCAAGGCCTTCTCTAGTAGCTCACCTATATTGTTTTTGTTGGACATGATCATGGACTGGCATGTATTTGAACTATGTGTGTGTGATGTTTAAAACTATGTTGTTTCTGCTACTTATTTGAATCTCGTGTTGTAACAATTTATATTCGAACTCTGATGTATGTCGAATATTTGTGAACTCTATATAACATGTGATGTGTATATGCTGAATCATGTACGATCTCAGTTTGTATGTGGCTTTTATTCGAGGTCTTTCGTGATATTCGACAGATTACCGATTTATATGGGCTCAAGTGTTAGAGTGCGACTGTCTCGACGGCTGCCATTACACTTGTGCTCTGATAAATTGGACGGTTCTGTGACAGAATAGATGTACGTAGCTACATGACATCTACTACTGGATGAGACAACTAAACCCAAGAATAGATGTACACAGCTACAATCAACAGAGGGAGGTCTCGGAAAAAAATTGTTCTACTTCCAGGAACTCTAAACTTTGGAGTTTAACAAGAGCACAACTACACTTCCAAAAACATTTTCTTGTTGCTAAATGTAGTACTACATGGCCAAGCACCGCCACCGCCTGCCGCCCCAACCACCACCCCGCCACGGCGCGGTAGGGTCTCGACGGAGCTCCGACAGCCGCTGCCGCGGCCCCCGGAGCTCCATCGAGACCCTACCGCGCCCGCGGTGACCGCCATCTTGCCACCACCCCCACCCTCCTAGCCCCCCACCCCAACCCCGCCTCCATGGTCAAGAACGACCCCGCCCCAACACCACCCAGCCGCCTTCTCCGCCGCCCGCTCCGGTGATGTCATCGCCGCCTCCGCCCGCCGCCGTCTCTACCAACCCCATCACCGGACCTGCTGCCTCCCCCCAAACCCATTTCAAAGCCCGCTGGTGATGAATCATCCTAAAGGGAGAGAAAGGGAAACACTTCCGAAACAAATCGGGGAGAGAAAGGGAAACACTTCCAACGCAAATCGAGAGGGGAGGATTGATGCATATAGGAGAAAACTTGTGAACGGGAGAGGATCCACCACGACCTCCTTGCTTGCTGTGATTTCCGTGCGACTGGTCATATATCAAGAGCTTGAAAGATGCATCTACAACAGTGTTGAGTTTCACTGAGCTACTCGCTAGTTCAAGCTGAAGAGAGATATACTCCTCATCGTCACCACTCTTCTTGTCCCTAGGATTCAGTTTCAGGTACCTGCAAACACGTCAAAGAGGGATCATTAACAATGTAACACTCCCTCTGTCCTAGAGAAAATACAATTCTGTCAAACTGTCTTAAATTTTACCAAATTTATATAAAATATACTAATATTTATCATACTAAATTTGTATTGTTAGATAATTAGATTAGTCATGTCGTATATTTTCACAATATGTCTATTTGGAGTCATAAACGTTGATACTATTTTATATAAACTTAGTCCAATTTATTTAAAATAGTTTGATTTAGAGACCAAACATAGACCTGCATCCTTTCTGAGACGACGAAAGTAGTAAAATTCTAGACATAGGGACTATGTGAAGCAATAAAACAATTAGGAGCTGTTAGTCTGTTAATACCAGTTATGACCCATGATCTCAAACACTCTTGAGTAGGTCCATCCTTCACCCTTGTCAAGGAGTGAGTAGAATCCATCGATGCTCCACTTGAAAGTCGTCTGCTGGCTCTGCTCAGCTGAAGAAGAAGGCGCCACCTTGGATCCCTGGCCCTGCCCCAGCTTTGATCGGCCTGAAACACAGCAATCAGACGACAAAACAGCAACAGCTAAACTCAGTACTGTAGTACAGAAGAGAAAACCCCAAATACCGCTAGACGAAGAGTTGCCCATGATGTTCGTTCAGACGTCAGTGCTGCCTGGTACTGCTGATCCTTCTACTTGAACAAGAATGTGCACTACATAGATGCAGTAGCTGGAGGAACGATATTAGATGGTGCCAAACTTACTCGGCAAATGAGATGAGGTTTCTTCCTTCCACGGAGACTTTCTGTTATTCTCCAAGAGTATTTATGATTTCATATACAAGATGCTGGTCATCAAGAAAGGAAACGGATTAAACTTTGAGATATTGTATGTGCAGTTAGTCATAATTTCCTAACTGCAAGCAAAAGCTCTGGGGTCTCGTGCATGACCTCCCTCAGGAAACTGAAGAAACAGTCCTCTGGGTTTCTCGTCAACAACAACTGCGTCTTTGGTGTCGAGTTCATCAAAGTCACCACTTCGAAAACCAACACGACGTCAGAAACTCTGTTTGTCCAAAAGACGAGCATCTTCAACGAGGCCAAAACTTACACTTGGGACATCGAGGACTTCTTTGCACTGAAGAACCCCGACTATTCTCCGGACTTCGAAGTCGGCGGATACAAATGGTGATGCCATCTTCAGCTTGGAACGCTTGACATGACAGAATGTTGTTGATTTTATCTGAATTGTCTTACCAAAAAATTTTGGCCATTCAATGCTATTATAGTTGTTCTATACATCATGAACTGAATTGTTACATGCTATCCGATTCGCAGGTATATCAGTATGTATCCGTCTCGTGAAGGGAACCATATCTCCTTGTATCTGAACCTGAAAAAGACCAATGATCTCCCCAATGACACTGCAAACCTTGTAGAACTCACTTTGTCCATCAAAAACAAGGAAGTTGGCAATCGCCGAAAGGAACAGGTTCGTCTACCTAGCAGGATTTGGCGATTTGCTGATGCGCGAGAATTAGATGCCAAATTATCATTGCGTATTAGTAACTTATTTTGTGGGGAAAATCTAGGTCGGTGCCAGTTCTCACGGAAGGCTCGTAGCTGGGGATGGAGTAAGTTCATTTCGCTGGAGGATTTCAAGGACTCGTCAAATGGTTATCTCGTCAAAACTAAGTGCTGCATTGAAGCGGAGGTTGCAATCGTCGGCTCCTCCAGGATGGAATCTGGCTGAATCGCAGTTGTGCAAAGGTGCCCATCTGTGCGTGTGTGTTTGCTTGTTCGTGCCACAGACTGAAAGTGTGTAAAATGCCAGATAATGGTTCAGCCATGAACGTATCCTCGATCAGTTTGCCCAATTGCCCGTCATGCTTGTTGGTTTAGTTTCATCTACTGGCAATCGCCATCTGTTTGTAGTGTGTGAAATTCTTGATCCCATTTCCAGTGAAGAAACCCAATCCAGAAATTTTTCAGTTTCGTCCCTTCAGATGTGTAACTGAAATTCTAGTTTGAGGAGTAAGAAGTGACATGAAGAAAACTAACTACAGTAATACCATGTTACTAGCTCATCTCCAAGAGTTCTAAAAAACACTTGTAAATTAGCGAGTATCCTAAAAGGCCAAAATAAGTACATTTGTTGACTTTCTCCAACTATTTTCAATAATTTGCTCTAAAAAATAAAAAACCTAGCCCACTTGAAGATTTTTTTTTACGCTAAGCTTGGTCCTTATTCGCATGCTAGATTGGGGAAAAGCACGCGCCGCATCTATATGTGGCTGCACGCCTTATCTCCATCGCTCATCTCGTTTTCGGGTCCCACGGTAGCAGTAGTTTGGTTTTCCTGTTAGCGTTCGCACGAAGATTCGGGCTTCATCCACTGCTGGGAGCATTTCCGGTATTGAAATATTCTCTCCCAAATTATTGTTGGTTCTCTGCTGCCTGGGCGTTGTGGCACTTCTTCTGTCACACTTTCTTCTCGTGTAGACAGAGCTCCGCCGCAACTTGAGTTCCTCCGT
>JAHUYU010002631.1:0-18973 GCA_030439765.1 Tripidium arundinaceum | reverse complement strand
AATTTTATGTTGTATGGCTGAAGTAAAACCTCATAATACAACATACTGCTGAACGAAAAATAGTTAGTATGGTTTGGCCCAGAGAAGCAAAAAACAAAATAAGAGGGCCAAATATTATTCATTCTTCACCCAAGGCCAAGGACCATGATCGATTTTTTTTTCTCTTCTTCCAAAGATTTGCCAATGGTCACTTGTCAAGTCTTTTCCCCTTTATATTTGATGCAGTGACATAATCTTTCATATATTTATATAACCTTACTTATGTTACCATCTTTAAAACATTATAACAACAGAATATAGGCTAAAAGTGCGTTATCAAGTAAATGGAATGAAGATGCAGATCTTACTTTCGAGATTCTTCGACGATATTGGCTATAGTAAAAACATTCAATGACTCTGCCGGAATATGATTGTGAGTCATCTCTTTCCCATGATAATTAACAGGAAGCACAACAAATATACAAACAAGAGAAGTAATTGAGAAGATACGGATGCTGCAGAACAAGAACATACTCCTGTAAGTTTCCGATAGAAACAAGTATAAGATGGTAAAAGATATCCATGTGCATTCAACATACAGGAAAGATAAAAAAGTTGAAAGTAAGCAGAAATCGTTGATCAAGTAGTACCACAGATTTGTGATATTAAATTAGGGAAATGCTTTGTGTACAGCCAATTTGAGTATGACTCGAGTACAACCATGGATTTAAATCATTTAATGCATTTATGAGTTACCATTCAAGTGATTCGAACCATTAGAGTTGCAAGCAGTGCTCAATGCATTAATATTGATGAGAAAAACCTGAAAATGAAGAGGCGAAGGAACACAACAGAGTCCAAGCCAGCAACTTGGCGAATCTCTTCTTCGGTACACCAGTATGCCTTTACAATCCAACCAGCAGTAGGCAGTAGCCTCTCAAATGAGAAGTAATCGTCCTGCTTCTGGAACTTCTCTTCAGCAAGCCGCCTCCCAAAGTAGACGCTGAAGTTGTGAGGCTGCTTCCTGAGGACTGAATAGAGGGACAAGAAGAGCACACAGACAGCGATGTTTATCCCCGCCGAAGTCAGAAGGGCAGAAAATTCCATCCCCCGCCTCTACCAGTTTGGAATCCTGACCATCCACCCATGAAAGAACTGCAAATTCACAACAGAAGATCCAGGCATGTCTTTAAACAGTCTATCATTCACTTGCATAGTTGCATTCATATGGTAGCAGAATCTCGTTGCCTTTGACTCTGATAATCCCTGACTTCTCTGACGAAAACCAGCTAACAAGTGTATAGCCAAATAAGTCTGATGCTAGAGTCTGTGCTGATACCTGACTAAGTAACAAAACCAACAACAAAGTATATATAATCAAGCAAACCAAGTATGATGCTGAGTTGTGCCGATCAGACTAGGCAGCTTATTATGATAGACTGCATGTAGCGATGCCACCCCTCTCACAGGTTCCTTCGGTTACCAAGGAACACACAAATTGCAAACTTGAAACCGAATTTCCTTTTTTTCCTTTTTTTTCTTTTTTGATGAAAAAAAGGATGCAGGTGCCCAATTCTTAGCAAATGAAGATGAAAAGAATGCTAATTAATTCCCTCGTCTCTGATTGGCTTGATAACTTATAACAACTGAAATGCACAGAAAAGCAACCAAATCCGAGCTTTAATACTTGAACAAAATGGCGAACGAATCATAAATTTAGACCGGCGGACAACAAATGCACCACCTCCACGTCAAATTCCAGCCGATTCTGCACATCCCTAAACAATCCCAGCGAAGCCGAGAACGCGCGCACACGAGATGGGACCGGCATTGACGGCCGGACATCGTCAGAGCATGGTGGGATTGGATTAATACCTTGGTACCGTGGATCACACGGCGCAGGGATACGCGACGGGGTCAGTCGTCGGCGCGGCGGCTGGTTGAGGTTCACGGCGGCGGCGGAGGAGAGGCGCGAGAGCGAGCGGGCGTAGGCGCGGCTTCCTTGCCGAAACAACCGTTCGCCCCAAATGCCCAATCGGCCGCGTCGGGAGCATGCATGCGGCCGCGTAGGCATTAGCGATACTTAAGTTTCGGCGCTCTTGCATTTACACCCTGTTTTGTATCCAAACTGTGATTTTACCCCTGTTTTTTTTTACTTTGTGAATTTAGCATGTTTTCAAAACGAAGCACCACTTTGCCTCTATTCCATCATACTCTCCTAACGGTGTTAACTTTTGTGTAAAAAGGACAAATATGTTCATGTAATTTTGCCCCTGGTTTTTATGTCTATTTATGATTTTACCCCTGATTTGAAATAAGGCATATATTTATATTGTATTTTGATAAAACATGGTTAGATTTGGTCAAATATATTTGGCATAATTTGTAATTATTTCAAATCTGATTTAATATTGAAAGAATATTCAAAATTGTGGCAACATTTTAAAAGTACGACAACAATCATGAGAAACAACATGTCCGTACCATATTTCAGTCACCCATACACCATATCAACATGTCCATATCACATTTCACATACACTAATTTACCACAATTCAGATTCACCGATTCGCTAAAAGATATAAAAAAAATCCCAAAAAATATCTCCACAGCAGGGGCAAGCCAAAATACCCAACCGACCACAGGGAGCAGGGACTAGGAGGCCAGAGCCACTGCACGCGGCTCTGCCTGTAGCAGTCGTCCGACTCTCGCGGTCCATCCTGACGCCGGACGCCCTGACCAGCCGCACACGGCGCACGCGGGCCAGCGGCCAGGCGCAGGCGCGCAGCGCAACCAGCCATCCGCTGCCGGCCGCCAGACGCGGCGCCGCGCCGCAGCAGCCTGCCGGCCTCCGGGATTTGGGAGGACGAGGATAGGAGGAGAGCCGCCGCCTGCCACAGCCCGCACGCCGGCCACCACGCATCCGCGCCCAAGTGACCGAGCCGCGACAGCTTCCGAGTGCCGCACGCCGCCGCATGCCCGAAGCCCCCGCACCGCGCGTCGCGTGCCGAGCCCCGCGGCCCTCGTGCGCCCCCGCACCGCGCGCCGAGTGCCGAGCCCCGCCGCCGGCCCGCGCACAACGAGCCCCATGGCCAGGAGCCACTACTACCCCGCACGCCGTGCGCTACCAACACTGCTGCCACCGGATGCGCCCCGACGCCCCCGCTCGGTGTAGCCGGCCCGTGAGAAAGGCACTGTTTTCCTTCTGGTTGGATGAGGAAGAGGCTGAATATAAGGGGCAATTTGGCCTTTTCACCTTTGTTTTTTTTTCTAGATTTTGAATTTTTTTAATTCATTTAGGCCATCTGACGACATCCAAACCAGGAGCAAACGAATGGTTCATTTCAAAATAGTAAGGGCAAAATCATAGAGTTAAAAAAATAAGAGCAAAATCACAATTGGACTGCTGGATAGGGGCAAGAACACAATTTTCCCTAAAGTTTTTTTTCCCTCTTTCCTTTTTTTTGAGAGGATGGCATGGGATTGGACACGGATATGGCGCGACTGCTCGCGCCGTATGCGAGCGCGCGACCCATCTACACCTCCTCCATGTGCACGATCAGACCCACTCCACTCCACCGCCTCTTTCCATTTCCAGCAAACGCCTCCCTATGCACGGACCCACTATCCTTCTCCGCCTCTTTCCATTTCCAGCAAATATGCAAACGTCGCTTTCAGCCTGATGTCAGACCGATGCAACCAAAAAACAAAATATTTTCTTTAAATTGCTATAATTTTTGAATGTTGTATCCATTTTTAATTCTGTCTGTACCAGTGTGTTTGATATGATGAGACAAACAAAACTAGACCTCATTTGCCTATGTTTCGAAGAATTTTATTTTAGTGGCAATTTATGTGTAAATATGTGCTAGGAGATTTATTAAAAGAGTTACTACCATGTAATATAAAGTTGTTATTAAAAAATATACTGAAATTCTTACATAGTATATATATCGATTATTACCATGGGAATATAATAAAATTGTTATATAGTATTTACATAAAGATAGTAACCCCTAAAGAGAATAGCGGTCCAAAACAAGACAAGCTGTAACTTAGAGGGGCAAATTATTAAAACAAGCATTGAATAACCTGCCAACTAGAGGGCAAATTATTAAACAACATATTACAAAAGCCAAGAAACATGACTTGCCGGCAACTGGGGGCATTTATTAAAAAACGAGGGTAACGACACAAAACAAGACAAGCATTGCATAAAGTGCCAACTGGAGGGACAAGTTATTATATAACCCACTATATGAGTCAGTAAACATGACTAGCTGACAATTGGAGGGACGTTTATTAAAAAGACATCTAAAAAATTGAACTGAAATTGACAAATAAAAACTGAAAACCAAAGTAGACACAATAAAAAACAAAGAACTAAAACATAAAACTGAAAACTAAAGTAGACATTCGAACCTAAAAGGGGAACTAAACCACTAAAATAGTTATAAGAAACTGAAACTAAAATTGACAACCAGAAAATTGAACTGCAATTGACAAATAGAAAATGAAAACTAAAGTAGACGCTGTGAAAAACATAAAACTGAAACATATTACTGAAAATAAAATTACTAGATATTAAAACTAAAATTGACGACCAGAAAATTTAACTAAAATCGACAAAACTGAAAACTAAAGTAGACACAATGAAAAACAAAAAACTGAAATTGAAATTATCAGAAACTGAAAATGAAATTAACAACCAGAAAATAGAACTGTTAATGAAAAATACAAACTGAAAACTAAAGTAGACAACCTATCATAGCTACCAATAAAATCCGCAAGATGCCAACTTAAAAAATATGGACAAAAAATTGCTTATTTTCACGATCTACCTAAATTGTTACTCCCTCTGTTCTAAATTATAAGTACATAACAAATTCGATGTACCAAAAAAAGTCAAAGCGACTTATAATTTAGAACGGATGGAGTATATATTAATATACAAGTAAGACCATACATACAACATAAGTTGCCACTATATATAAACATAATGTAAAATATATGCATCATAGGTCTAGTTTTATAGATATTATTGTAAGCAGATCGGCGGTAAAAACTAAATTGAAAACGAACACTTCAGTAGAAAACTATGGTATTTTCTGGTGCTTAGCGCGACCGGAAGCGCGTTAAACTTTGCGTAAGTAGATCGGTGGTAAAAACTAAATTGAAAACAAACACTTCAGTAGAAAACTATAGTATTTTAAAATTCTGTACAAAACTCAAATTTCACGAATGTTGTGGATCCACGTACACCACCGGCCCATGGAAGCATTTCCTTTCAGTTTTTTTATTTGGGCTGCCACTACGGCGTGTGCATGTGCATGCGAATGCGCAGGCTAGGCCACCAGGTCTTTCATGATGGGGTCGCACGCCTGGTGCTTAGCGCGACTGACGGCGCGTTAAACTTTGCGTATAGGATTCGACTGGTCGGCACGAAGAACCTCTCCAGCCTCATTCATGAAAATCAAGGAGAAAACCAAATTTACTTTTTTTGCGACAAGAAACCGAATTTAGTGACAGTGCTTGATGAAACCTTTTGAAAATCTAAAAAACCTTAGTTGTCAAACTGAGTATGTAAAGTAAATTCTGATTGCATTATTATGTTTTTACTATGAACTTTTCAAAACAAAAACTACCATTGAGTATATTCAGATAACATTTTTTGAAAAACATTTTTTCATGAAGATATATAGAACATGATTCTATTATGGAAAAGTCCAATTTACTAGTCCGTGTAACCCTAACTCTAAAAAGATTTATTTAACCCATGTTTTTTAAAAACCGGATTAGACTTCACCTTTCACTTAAATTTAAAACCAGATTTGATGACAAGAAAAATTCAAGTCCGGCTTTGCTGACTCAGAATAACATGTTGGCAATTGTGCATAGCAAAAGCAAAGAACCCCCCTCCCTTGCAACTCGTATGTTTCTTAGTTTAGCCGGTGGACAAATCCTGTGTTCCTCGCTATCCGTGCCTCATGCGCACTTGACCCTAGTTCATCACTGCAAGGAAAATGGAACCCAACATGGGCCATTAAGTTGATTTTTGTGTTTGATGAACAACATTACCATTTGGACTAACGACGGTCGCTAGTATATAAGGAAAAGTTTAGGCCATGTTTGGTAGGGCTCCTCCCCGGCTCCGGCTCCTATGGAGTAGCCCTACCAAACACTTTAGTAGGAGGAGATGTTTGGAGCTGTTTTTCAGTGTAAAAAGGAGGAGCCAGAGCTATTTTGCAAAACGGCTCCGGCTCCTCCGGAGGAGCCCTGCCAAACACCCTCTTAAATGGATGCAAGGTTGATTTGGACTTAGACAAAGTGAAGATCAAAATGATCAACACCTCAAGCAAGACATTAGAGCTATTATTGAAGACCTACAAGTGATGCTAGAAGTCCAAGTCATGAGATGGAACCGGCCTGGATGCGAAGACACGAAGAAAACAAGTCAAATGCTGCTGAAATAGCATCACTGAAATTATCTGGTGCCTGCCTAATAGGAGCACCAGAGAATGCGGTTAGGCATAGCAGAAACTAGGGTTTCATACCCCACCAGAAAACTCCGGTGCATTCCAGAAGGCAGCATCAGAGCATGTGGCGACACTATTCCAAAGTAATGTTTTCAACTCACTGAAAAACTTCAATGTGAATAGAGGAGTAGCACCGGAAGAAGAAATCGCCACCAGAGAGGCTTTAGAGAGGAAATTGGAGCATCAAAACTATCCCGTGAGGAGCACCGAAGAATGCGCCATGAACAGTGTTCCACCGGTCGGCTGAATCCAACGGTATCTTCAAACGGCTAGTACATGTGGCACCATCGAAATTCTCTGATGGTAGGCACTGAAAGTTCCGGTGGGTATGCAGAAAGTGTAGCACACCACTAATGACTAGTTTGATGTTTGGGGCTATATATACCCCCTTGGCTGGCTCTTTGAAGGGTGTTAGAGTGTGCTGAAGATAGAGGGGTGTTGAGACACCACTCTAAGTGCTCTAGCCACCACAAGTGCTTGAGGAAAGATTAGGTGATTAGTGTAGTGCTTTGCGAGGTGCTTAGACTAGTTAGACCACCACTTATGCGCTTGATCTAGGTTTACGCCTAGTGTTTACTGAGGTTTGCATACCTCTTACTACTCGATGCTTGCGCGCACCATTGTTGTACATCGGAGGGCTTGTAGTCTTGCAAGACCACACCAACCGTGTTTGTGGTGTGTCCGCTACCATGTACCGGAAGGGACGAGGTCCGCGACAGTTTGGCTAGAATCTCGAAGGGGAGCGTTCTGGGAGAGGCCATCTCGGAGAGCCACTTGTGCATGGGGAAGGCTCGGGGGTTGTACATGGAGTTATCCAATCGGGAGCTTTACCCTTGTGAGGGCATCCTTTTGAGGGGCTCTAATGAGGACTACTGGGAAGCGTGAGCTTCTCGATACCTGGATAAAAATGCTAGAGTCATCGACGGAAGTTTGCATCTCTATCTCAATTATGCTTCCACATTTATATTGTGTGCTTAGGTTGTGTGCTTTAATATTCTAGTTTAACTTGCTAGGTAGATGATAGAATTGAAACCTAGGTTACTTGACTCTTTTGCGGTAGAGATGGAAACACACTTAGCAAAACTTTAATTGCACATCTAGATAAGATTACTTTATTGCATAGGTTTTGATAAGTAGAAATTAGAGGCCATAGTGTAGAGTAGAATTTTAGAATGCCTAATTCACCCCCCTCTTAGGTGTCATGGTCCCTACAAGTGGTATTAGAACCGGTTGGCTCAATTTGGACCTTTGGCTTAACTGCCGTTGAGCCGACATTACTTAGAGATGGATGGATGGATACCTCTAGGCCTCTGCACTTTGAAGGCACTAAATTCGCCTATTGGAGTGCTAGAATAGCTTGCTACCTAGAAGCAGTTGATAGAGGTGTTTGGAGAGTCACTCATGATGGGATGAAACCCTTAAAGAATCCTGAGAAACCCATGATGAGTGATGAAAAAGAAATTCATCTAAATGCTAGAGCTAAAAATTGCTTGTTTGAATCTTTTAGCAACGACATCTTTAACGAAGTGTTCACCCTAACTAAAGCAAATGAAATTTGGTTAAAGTTGCATGAGCTCCATGACGGTACAAGCAATGTCCGTGAGCAAAAACATTGTCTAACTAAGCAAACCTATGATTCCTTTAAAATGAAAGAAAATGAGCTTATTAGAGACATGTATTCACGTTTGAATCTAATTGTTAATGAACTAGACTCTATAGGTTTGACAAAGCTAGAAGATGCAGACATTGTGAAGAAGATTGTATCCGTGCTTCCACATGACAAATATGCATCAATCATCACCATCCTTCATAACATGGAAGACTTGGGCAAATGACAACGTGCTTGTCCTTGGCAATTTAGTGGCATTTGAGATGTCACAGAAGATGGGTCAAGAAGAGGCCTTGTTGCGCTAGCTAGATACATAAGCGAACCAATGATTTGAGAGTATCTCAATTGATCTCTTGCTATTTTTTTGGTTTTTCCTTAATAGCACACTAGGACCATCAGGCATTGGAGTAGGTTTGCGATCACTATATCTAAAGCGACTCAATACCTTTTCCATATAATGGGATTGCAGAAGTGTAACCCCACCATTGCCTTCTCTTGGTAGCTTGACATTAAGAATAACATCAGCCTCTCCCAAACCTTTCATCTCAAAATTATTATGTAAAAAATCCTTAACCTTCTTAATCACATTAAGGCTAGTTCCAAATATCAAAATGTCATCAACATACAAACACATGATCACGTCTTCGCCCATGCCATAATGATAGTACACACATTTGTTAGATTTGTTCACAACAAAACTAGCAGATGTTAAAGTTCTGTCGAACCTCTCATGCCATTACTTAGGTGCTTATTTTAGGCCATACAAAGGCTTCAATAGTTTACACACCATGCCTTCTTGATCGTTTGCTACAAGCCCATATGGTTGATCCATATAGATCTCCTCCTCTAACTCTCCATTTAGGAAAGCTATCTTAATGTCCATATGATGAACGAGAAGACCATGCGAGGCTACCAGGGAAATTAACACTCGAATTGTGGTCATGTGTTTGTATGTTGATGACATTTTGATATTTGGAACTAACCTTAATGTGATTAAGAAGGTTAAGGATTTTTTACATAATAATTTTGAGATGAAAGGTTTGGGAGAGGCTGATGTTATTCTTAATGTCAAGCTACCAAGAGAAGGCAATGGTGGGGTTACACTTCTGCAATCCCATTATATGGAAAAGGTATTGAGTCGCTTTAGATATAGTGATCGCAAACCTACTCCAATGCCTGATGGTCCTAGTGTGCTATTAAGGAAAAACCAAAAAAATAGCAAGAGATCAATTGAGATACTCTCAAATCATTGGTTCGCTTATGTATCTAGCTAGCGCAACAAGGCCTCTTCTTGACCCATCTTCTGTGACATCTCAAATGCCACTAAATTGCCAAGGACAAGCACGTTGTCATTTGCCCAAGTCTTCCATGTTATGAAGGATGGTGATGATTGATGCATATTTGTCATGTGGAAGCACGGATACAATCTTCTTCACAATGTCTGCATCTTCTAGCTTTGTCAAACCTATAGAGTCTAGCTCATTAACAATTAGATTCAAACGTGAATACATGTCTCTAATAAGCTCATTTTCTTTCATTTTAAAGGAATCATAGGTTTGCTTAGTTAGACAATGTTTTTGCTCACGGACATTGCTTGTACCGTCATGGAGCTCATGCAACTTTAACCAAATTTCATTTGCTTTAGTTAGGGTGAACACTTCGTTAAAGATGTCGTTGCTAAAAGATTCAAACAAGCAATTTTTAGCTCTAGCATTTAGATGAATTTCTTTTTCATCACTCATCATGGGTTTCTCAGGATTCTTTAAGGGTTTCATCCCATCATGAGTGACTCTCCAAACACCTCTATCAACTGCTTCTAGGTAGCAAGCTATTCTAGCACTCCAATAGGCGAATTTAGTGCCTTCAAAGTGCAGAGGCCTAGAGGTATCCATCCATCCATCTCTAAGTAATGTCGGCTCAACGGCAGTTAAGCCAAAGGTCCAAATTGAGCCAACCGGTTCTAATACCACTTGTAGGGACCATGACACCTAAGAGGGGGGTGAATTAGGCATTCTAAAATTCTACTCTACACTATGGCCTCTAATTTCTACTTATCAAAACCTATGCAATAAAGTAATCTTATCTAGATGTGCAATTAAAGTTTTGCTAAGTGTGTTTCCATCTCTACCGCAAAAGAGTCAAGTAACCTAGGTTTCAATTCTATCATCTACCTAGCAAGTTAAACTAGAATATTAAAGCACACAACCTAAGCACACAATATAAATGTGGAAGCATAATTGAGATAGAGATGCAAACTTCCGTCGATGACTCTAGCATTTTTATCCAGGTATCGAGAAGCTCACGCTTCCCAGTAGTCCTCATTAGAGCCCCTCAAAAGGATGCCCTCACAAGGGTAAAGCTCCCGATTGGATAACTCCATGTACAACCCCCGAGCCTTCCCCATGCACAAGTGGCTCTCCGAGATGGCCTCTCCCAGAACGCTCCCCTTCGAGATTCTAGCCAAACTGTCGCGGACCTCGTCCCTTCCGGTACATGGTAGCGGACACACCACAAACACGGTTGGTGTGGTCTTGCAAGACTACAAGCCCTCCGATGTACAACAATGGTGCGCGCAAGCATCGAGTAGTAAGAGGTATGCAAACCTCAGTAAACACTAGGCGTAAACCTAGATCAAGCGCATAAGTGGTGGTCTAACTAGTCTAAGCACCTCGCAAAGCACTACACTAATCACCTAATCTTTCCTCAAGCACTTGTGGTGGCTAGAGCACTTAGAGTGGTGTCTCAACACCCCTCTATCTTCAGCACACTCTAACACCCTTCAAAGAGCCAGCCAAGGGGGTATATATAGCCCCAAACATCAAACTAGTCATTAGTGGTGTGCTACACTTTCTGCATACCCACCGGAACTTTCAGTGCCTACCATCAGAGAATTTCGATGGTGCCACATGTACTAGCCGTTTGAAGATACCGTTGGATTCAGCCGACCGGTGGAACACTGTTCATGGCGCATTCTTCGGTGCTCCTCACGGGATAGTTTTGATGCTCCAATTTCCTCTCTAAAGCCTCTCTGGTGGCGATTTCTTCTTCCGGTGCTACTCCTCTATTCACATTGAAGTTTTTCAGTGAGTTGAAAACATTACTTTGGAATAGTGTCGCCACATGCTCTGATGCTGCCTTCTGGAATGCACCGGAGTTTTCTGGTGGGGTATGAAACCCTAGTTTCTGCTATGCCTAACCGCATTCTCTGGTGCTCCTATTAGGCAGGCACCAGATAATTTCAGTGATGCTATTTCAGCAGCATTTGACTTGTTTTCTTCGTGTCTTCGCATCCAGGCCGGTTCCATCTCATGACTTGGACTTCTAGCATCACTTGTAGGTCTTCAATAATAGCTCTAATGTCTTGCTTGAGGTGTTGATCATTTTGATCTTCACTTTGTCTAAGTCCAAATCAACCTTGCATCCATTTAAGAGGGTGTTTGGCAGGGCTCCTCCGGAGGAGCCGGAGCCGTTTTGCAAAATAGCTCTGGCTCCTCCTTTTTACACTGAAAAACAGCTCCAAACATCTCCTCCTACTAAAGTGTTTGGTAGGGCTACTCCATAGGAGCCGGAGCCGGGGAGGAGCCCTACCAAACATGGCCTAAACTTTTCCTTATATACTAGCGACCGTCGTTAGTCCAAATGGTAATGTTGTTCATCAAACACAAAAATCAACTTAATGGCCCATGTTGGGTTCCATTTTCCTTGCAGTGATGAACTAGGGTCAAGTGCGCATGAGGCACGGATAGCGAGGAACACAGGATTTGTCCACCGGCTAAACTAAGAAACATACGAGTTGCAAGGGAGGGGGGTTCTTTGCTTTTGCTATGCACAATTGCCAACATAAGTTGCCACTATATATAAACATTCGTGAAATTTGAGTTTTGTACAGAATTTTTAAAATACTATAGTTTTCTACTGAAGTGTTTGTTTTCAATTTAGTTTTTACCACCGATCTACTTACGCAAAGTTTAACGCGCTTCCGGTCGCGCTAAGCACCAGAAAATACCATAGTTTTCTACTGAAGTGTTCGCTTTCAATTTAGTTTTTACCGCCGATCTGCTTACAATAATATCTATAAAACTAGACCTATGATGCATATATTTTACATTATGTTTATATATAGTGGCAACTTATGTTGGCAATTGTGCATAGCAAAAGCAAAGAACCCCCCTCCCTTGCAACTCGTATGTTTCTTAGTTTAGCCGGTGGACAAATCCTGTGTTCCTCGCTATCCGTGCCTCATGCGCACTTGACCCTAGTTCATCACTGCAAGGAAAATGGAACCCAACATGGGCCATTAAGTTGATTTTTGTGTTTGATGAACAACATTACCATTTGGACTAACGACGGTCGCTAGTATATAAGGAAAAGTTTAGGCCATGTTTGGTAGGGCTCCTCCCCGGCTCCGGCTCCTATGGAGTAGCCCTACCAAACACTTTAGTAGGAGGAGATGTTTGGAGCTGTTTTTCAGTGTAAAAAGGAGGAGCCAGAGCTATTTTGCAAAACGGCTCCGGCTCCTCCGGAGGAGCCCTGCCAAACACCCTCTTAAATGGATGCAAGGTTGATTTGGACTTAGACAAAGTGAAGATCAAAATGATCAACACCTCAAGCAAGACATTAGAGCTATTATTGAAGACCTACAAGTGATGCTAGAAGTCCAAGTCATGAGATGGAACCGGCCTGGATGCGAAGACACGAAGAAAACAAGTCAAATGCTGCTGAAATAGCATCACTGAAATTATCTGGTGCCTGCCTAATAGGAGCACCAGAGAATGCGGTTAGGCATAGCAGAAACTAGGGTTTCATACCCCACCAGAAAACTCCGGTGCATTCCAGAAGGCAGCATCAGAGCATGTGGCGACACTATTCCAAAGTAATGTTTTCAACTCACTGAAAAACTTCAATGTGAATAGAGGAGTAGCACCGAAGAAGAAATCGCCACCAGAGAGGCTTTAGAGAGGAAATTGGAGCATCAAAACTATCCCGTGAGGAGCACCGAAGAATGCGCCATGAACAGTGTTCCACCGGTCGGCTGAATCCAACGGTATCTTCAAACGGCTAGTACATGTGGCACCATCGAAATTCTCTGATGGTAGGCACTGAAAGTTCCGGTGGGTATGCAGAAAGTGTAGCACACCACTAATGACTAGTTTGATGTTTGGGGCTATATATACCCCCTTGGCTGGCTCTTTGAAGGGTGTTAGAGTGTGCTGAAGATAGAGGGGTGTTGAGACACCACTCTAAGTGCTCTAGCCACCACAAGTGCTTGAGGAAAGATTAGGTGATTAGTGTAGTGCTTTGCGAGGTGCTTAGACTAGTTAGACCACCACTTATGCGCTTGATCTAGGTTTACGCCTAGTGTTTACTGAGGTTTGCATACCTCTTACTACTCGATGCTTGCGCGCACCATTGTTGTACATCGGAGGGCTTGTAGTCTTGCAAGACCACACCAACCGTGTTTGTGGTGTGTCCGCTACCATGTACCGGAAGGGACGAGGTCCGCGACAGTTTGGCTAGAATCTCGAAGGGGAGCGTTCTGGGAGAGGCCATCTCGGAGAGCCACTTGTGCATGGGGAAGGCTCGGGGGTTGTACATGGAGTTATCCAATCGGGAGCTTTACCCTTGTGAGGGCATCCTTTTGAGGGGCTCTAATGAGGACTACTGGGAAGCGTGAGCTTCTCGATACCTGGATAAAAATGCTAGAGTCATCGACGGAAGTTTGCATCTCTATCTCAATTATGCTTCCACATTTATATTGTGTGCTTAGGTTGTGTGCTTTAATATTCTAGTTTAACTTGCTAGGTAGATGATAGAATTGAAACCTAGGTTACTTGACTCTTTTGCGGTAGAGATGGAAACACACTTAGCAAAACTTTAATTGCACATCTAGATAAGATTACTTTATTGCATAGGTTTTGATAAGTAGAAATTAGAGGCCATAGTGTAGAGTAGAATTTTAGAATGCCTAATTCACCCCCCTCTTAGGTGTCATGGTCCCTACAAGTGGTATTAGAACCGGTTGGCTCAATTTGGACCTTTGGCTTAACTGCCGTTGAGCCGACATTACTTAGAGATGGATGGATGGATACCTCTAGGCCTCTGCACTTTGAAGGCACTAAATTCGCCTATTGGAGTGCTAGAATAGCTTGCTACCTAGAAGCAGTTGATAGAGGTGTTTGGAGAGTCACTCATGATGGGATGAAACCCTTAAAGAATCCTGAGAAACCCATGATGAGTGATGAAAAAGAAATTCATCTAAATGCTAGAGCTAAAAATTGCTTGTTTGAATCTTTTAGCAACGACATCTTTAACGAAGTGTTCACCCTAACTAAAGCAAATGAAATTTGGTTAAAGTTGCATGAGCTCCATGACGGTACAAGCAATGTCCGTGAGCAAAAACATTGTCTAACTAAGCAAACCTATGATTCCTTTAAAATGAAAGAAAATGAGCTTATTAGAGACATGTATTCACGTTTGAATCTAATTGTTAATGAGCTAGACTCTATAGGTTTGACAAAGCTAGAAGATGCAGACATTGTGAAGAAGATTGTATCCGTGCTTCCACATGACAAATATGCATCAATCATCACCATCCTTCATAACATGGAAGACTTGGGCAAATGACAACGTGCTTGTCCTTGGCAATTTAGTGGCATTTGAGATGTCACAGAAGATGGGTCAAGAAGAGGCCTTGTTGCGCTAGCTAGATACATAAGCGAACCAATGATTTGAGAGTATCTCAATTGATCTCTTGCTATTTTTTTGGTTTTTCCTTAATAGCACACTAGGACCATCAGGCATTGGAGTAGGTTTGCGATCACTATATCTAAAGCGACTCAATACCTTTTCCATATAATGGGATTGCAGAAGTGTAACCCCACCATTGCCTTCTCTTGGTAGCTTGACATTAAGAATAACATCAGCCTCTCCCAAACCTTTCATCTCAAAATTATTATGTAAAAAATCCTTAACCTTCTTAATCACATTAAGGCTAGTTCCAAATATCAAAATGTCATCAACATACAAACACATGATCACGTCTTCGCATGACCACAATTCGAGTGTTAATTTCCCTGGTAGCCTCGCATGGTCTTCTCGTTCATCATATGGACATTAAGATAGCTTTCCTAAATGGAGAGTTAGAGGAGGAGATCTATATGGATCAACCATATGGGCTTGTAGCAAACGATCAAGAAGGCATGGTGTGTAAACTATTGAAGCCTTTGTATGGCCTAAAATAAGCACCTAAGTAATGGCATGAGAGGTTCGACAGAACTTTAACATCTGCTAGTTTTGTTGTGAACAAATCTAACAAATGTGTGTACTATCATTATGGCATGGGCGAAGACGTGATCATGTGTTTGTATGTTGATGACATTTTGATATTTGGAACTAGCCTTAATGTGATTAAGAAGGTTAAGGATTTTTTACATAATAATTTTGAGATGAAAGGTTTGGGAGAGGCTGATGTTATTCTTAATGTCAAGCTACCAAGAGAAGGCAATGGTGGGGTTACACTTCTGCAATCCCATTATATGGAAAAGGTATTGAGTCGCTTTAGATATAGTGATCGCAAACCTACTCCAATGCCTGATGGTCCTAGTGTGCTATTAAGGAAAAACCAAAAAAATAGCAAGAGATCAATTGAGATACTCTCAAATCATTGGTTCGCTTATGTATCTAGCTAGCGCAACAAGGCCTCTTCTTGACCCATCTTCTGTGACATCTCAAATGCCACTAAATTGCCAAGGACAAGCACGTTGTCATTTGCCCAGTCTTCCATGTTATGAAGGATGGTGATGATTGATGCATATTTGTCATGTGGAAGCACGGATACAATCTTCTTCACAATGTCTGCATCTTCTAGCTTTGTCAAACCTATAGAGTCTAGCTCATTAACAATTAGATTCAAACGTGAATACATGTCTCTAATAAGCTCATTTTCTTTCATTTTAAAGGAATCATAGGTTTGCTTAGTTAGACAATGTTTTTGCTCACGGACATTGCTTGTACCGTCATGGAGCTCATGCAACTTTAACCAAATTTCATTTGCTTTAGTTAGGGTGAACACTTCGTTAAAGATGTCGTTGCTAAAAGATTCAAACAAGCAATTTTTAGCTCTAGCATTTAGATGAATTTCTTTTTCATCACTCATCATGGGTTTCTCAGGATTCTTTAAGGGTTTCATCCCATCATGAGTGACTCTCCAAACACCTCTATCAACTGCTTCTAGGTAGCAAGCTATTCTAGCACTCCAATAGGCGAATTTAGTGCCTTCAAAGTGCAGAGGCCTAGAGGTATCCATCCATCCATCTCTAAGTAATGTCGGCTCAACGGCAGTTAAGCCAAAGGTCCAAATTGAGCCAACCGGTTCTAATACCACTTGTAGGGGACCATGACACCTAAGAGGGGGGTGAATTAGGCATTCTAAAATTCTACTCTACACTATGGCCTCTAATTTCTACTTATCAAAACCTATGCAATAAAGTAATCTTATCTAGATGTGCAATTAAAGTTTTGCTAAGTGTGTTTCCATCTCTACCGCAAAAGAGTCAAGTAACCTAGGTTTCAATTCTATCATCTACCTAGCAAGTTAAACTAGAATATTAAAGCACACAACCTAAGCACACAATATAAATGTGGAAGCATAATTGAGATAGAGATGCAAACTTCCGTCGATGACTCTAGCATTTTTATCCAGGTATCGAGAAGCTCACGCTTCCCAGTAGTCCTCATTAGAGCCCCTCAAAAGGATGCCCTCACAAGGGTAAAGCTCCCGATTGGATAACTCCATGTACAACCCCCGAGCCTTCCCCATGCACAAGTGGCTCTCCGAGATGGCCTCTCCCAGAACGCTCCCCTTCGAGATTCTAGCCAAACTGTCGCGGACCTCGTCCCTTCCGGTACATGTAGCGGACACACCACAAACACGGTTGGTGTGGTCTTGCAAGACTACAAGCCCTCCGATGTACAACAATGGTGCGCGCAAGCATCGAGTAGTAAGAGGTATGCAAACCTCAGTAAACACTAGGCGTAAACCTAGATCAAGCGCATAAGTGGTGGTCTAACTAGTCTAAGCACCTCGCAAAGCACTACACTAATCACCTAATCTTTCCTCAAGCACTTGTGGTGGCTAGAGCACTTAGAGTGGTGTCTCAACACCCCTCTATCTTCAGCACACTCTAACACCCTTCAAAGAGCCAGCCAAGGGGGTATATATAGCCCCAAACATCAAACTAGTCATTAGTGGTGTGCTACACTTTCTGCATACCCACCGGAACTTTCAGTGCCTACCATCAGAGAATTTCGATGGTGCCACATGTACTAGCCGTTTGAAGATACCGTTGGATTCAGCCGACCGGTGGAACACTGTTCATGGCGCATTCTTCGGTGCTCCTCACGGGATAGTTTTGATGCTCCAATTTCCTCTCTAAAGCCTCTCTGGTGGCGATTTCTTCTTCCGGTGCTACTCCTCTATTCACATTGAAGTTTTTCAGTGAGTTGAAAACATTACTTTGGAATAGTGTCGCCACATGCTCTGATGCTGCCTTCTGGAATGCACCGGAGTTTTCTGGTGGGGTATGAAACCCTAGTTTCTGCTATGCCTAACCGCATTCTCTGGTGCTCCTATTAGGCAGGCACCAGATAATTTCAGTGATGCTATTTCAGCAGCATTTGACTTGTTTTCTTCGTGTCTTCGCATCCAGGCCGGTTCCATCTCATGACTTGGACTTCTAGCATCACTTGTAGGTCTTCAATAATAGCTCTAATGTCTTGCTTGAGGTGTTGATCATTTTGATCTTCACTTTGTCTAAGTCCAAATCAACCTTGCATCCATTTAAGAGGGTGTTTGGCAGGGCTCCTCCGGAGGAGCCGGAGCCGTTTTGCAAAATAGCTCTGGCTCCTCCTTTTTACACTGAAAAACAGCTCCAAACATCTCCTCCTACTAAAGTGTTTGGTAGGGCTACTCCATAGGAGCCGGAGCCGGGGAGGAGCCCTACCAAACATGGCCTAAACTTTTCCTTATATACTAGCGACCGTCGTTAGTCCAAATGGTAATGTTGTTCATCAAACACAAAAATCAACTTAATGGCCCATGTTGGGTTCCATTTTCCTTGCAGTGATGAACTAGGGTCAAGTGCGCATGAGGCACGGATAGCGAGGAACACAGGATTTGTCCACCGGCTAAACTAAGAAACATACGAGTTGCAAGGGAGGGGGGTTCTTTGCTTTTGCTATGCACAATTGCCAACATAAGTTGCCACTATATATAAACATAATGTAAAATATATGCATCATAGGTCTAGTTTTATAGATATTATTGTAAGCAGATCGGCGGTAAAAACTAAATTGAAAGCGAACACTTCAGTAGAAAACTATGGTATTTTCTGGTGCTTAGCGCGACCGGAAGCGCGTTAAACTTTGCGTAAGTAGATCGGTGGTAAAAACTAAATTGAAAACAAACACTTCAGTAGAAAACTATAGTATTTTAAAAATTCTGTACAAAACTCAAATTTCACGAATGTTGTGGATCCACGTACACCACCGGCCCATGGAAGCATTTCCTTTCAGTTTTTTTATTTGGGCTGCCACTACGGCGTGTGCATGTGCATGCGAATGCGCAGGCTAGGCCACCAGGTCTTTCATGATGGGGTCGCACGCCTGGTGCTTAGCGCGACTGACGGCGCGTTAAACTTTGCGTATAGGATTCGACTGGTCGGCACGAAGAACCTCTCCAGCCTCATTCATGAAAAAATGTTTTCAAAAAATGTTATCTGAATATACTCAATGGTAGTTTTTGTTTTGAAAAGTTCATAGTAAAAACATAATAATGCAATCAGAATTTAAA
>JAHUYU010002644.1:0-18821 GCA_030439765.1 Tripidium arundinaceum | reverse complement strand
CGTACATATCAGGTTGCAGATCTTGTCTCTAAATGTCATGGCTTCCGAAGCCCAATTCCATTTTCGCCGTCATTCGCGTGATTCGAACGTGGCAATAACAGACCGTGTCCGTGGACTTGTTCCTTTCCTTTCCCGCCCCGTTCTCATTTCCTTTTCCGTCTCCATGAGTTACACATGCATCCGAATTTTTGTTCTTTAATATTTCCCCCATCCCCACAGCAGTCTGTGGTGCAGCCGTTGGTTGGCAGCGTTGGCAAGATGTATAGAATAACTTATGTATATAAGTTGTATAGAATAACTTACGTACATAAGTTCTATAGAATAAATTTATGTACATAACTTGTGTTTCATAACTTTTATACATAAGTTGTGTTTGATAACTTTTGTGTTTCCAAGTTATGCCATAACGTACACTATGAGTTTGTTTTATACAGTTTGTTTTTGTGGTGCTATGTTATATAATCGAGTTATGTATCTAACTTGTGTTTTCATGTGTATGCTACCTAACTTATTTGATTAATTTGTTGTACTTAGTTTCATGTTTATCACACTATGTTAGATAATCATCTTATGCATCTAACTTGACTTTTTTAAGTTATGTTACATAAGTTTTGCTATTAATTTTTGTGCTTCTTGTTGTCAAGTTTGTCATTTTTATTTATTACTTTAAATATTTTGCAGATCTTCCAAGTGAAGATGGAGTTATAAACTTATAACTTATGGCATTTAAACTGTACATATGTTGTGTTTCATAACTTTATGTACATAACTTGTGTTACATAACATTTAAATTGTGCGCGCGTGTCAGATCGCGAAAGGAGTGCACGAAAAGAGAATGAGAGCGGTGCGTTCGCGTGCGAAAGGAAAATCAGCCGAGCGTGCGCCTACGGGAAGGGAAAGAGGTGGGAATTCCTTTTTTCTAAAAAAAAGGAAACCAGTGCACATGTCTAATTATTGATAGCTGGAAACGAATCGGGTGATCGTTCGCAATTTAGTCCGCTCGCGGTGTGGCGACTGAAAGCCCTATGTTTTGTTTTGGATAATTGATACAACCAAGTGAACTAACCATTACTCTAGTGTTGTGAGGAGGGTGGCTCCGCTGATGGAGCGCAAACTCCCGCTGTTCAAGATGGAGCCGGGCGCATCGCTCGAGGGGACGGTGCTTGCCGAGGGAGGACTCCCTAACTCCTCGATTGCTCAGCGCATGAAGGATGCGTCTGAGGCTTTGAAGGATTCGGCGGGGGTCGTCCTCGACTTCGTCTACCCGATTCCGGGGCATCCCCCGATGCGCCATAGCAGGGGCTTCCTCGAGTTGGTAAGTCTTTCCTTTCTCGCGCTTGTCCTCAAATCAGGTGCCTCATCTGGCTTACTGACTTTGGTTGGGATGCTTGCCAGCCGCAGGGGTTCGTCCTCACGAAGTGTTTGGCTCCGCTGCCAGGGACCGCGACCGAGAAGGATGCAAACCGGGCCGCGACCGAGAAGGATGCAACAACAGCGGAGGGCCAAGGCGGAGAAGGAGAAAACAGTGGAAAAGGCGCTGGCGCGGTAGCGAGGAGAGGACGTCGACTCCTCCGACGGCGATGATGACGATGATGATGGTTATGGGGAGGTGGTGGCGTACCACGACAAGGCGCTTGGAGGCGCAGGTGGAGGGTTCGAGCTCCTCTCAGACACCGACTGGGCGCAAATTGCCCACGATGACGATGCGGGGCGCCTCTGGGAGCGGGGAGCCGGCCTCGGGGCCTGCCGAGGCGGAAGTGTGGCCTCGCCTGCGCCCTATGAGCCAGAGGAGACGGGTGGTGCCTCCGACGCGCCCCAGAGGTCGGCGGATGCGGATCGTGCCACGTCATCCGATCCAGCCGGGCAACAGCGGGGTCAGAAACGTCCTCGCACCGTCGAGGAGTCTCCGGGGTCGAATGCGCCGACCCCGAAATGTCCTCTTCCAGTGGCGCCTAGGTATGTTGCGTTGCCCATTCGCCCTTTGCTTTTTTGGTGTGGCTTGCCTTGAATCTAACGTTTTGGGTGTGATGTAGAGCCGGCCGGCTTGTTACGGCCCTAGGGCCGGCACCGAAGAAGGCACTTGCCCTTGAGGCGAGGCAACGGCTATCAAGCGGCGGTGCGCTGGCATTAGGCGGCGCCAGGGTGATTATGGCGTCGCCCTTCCAGCGGTCGCCGGTGGCAATGGTGCTGGTCGCCGCGAAACAGGCGGCGCAGCCCGGTGCGCCTGAGACGCCGGAGGTGGAAACGCCGCGGGCGGAATAGCCGGCCCCCGAGGCAACAGCGGGGGCACCGACGAGAGAAAGGGAGGAGCCGGCAGAGGAGGATGTGTCCACGGTGCCCACGGCGGACGCAACGTGGCCCGATGCGCTCCCGCCATCACAAACGGAGGGAGTCGCGTCCGCGGCATCCCCGGCTACCGCGGCGGATTAGGGCTTAGCGCCCATGCAGCCGTCTTCAGCCATCGCTGGAGGAGCTGCTCTGGGGGAGGAGCCACAGCAAGGAGGGGCGACGTCTGGGGCTGGCGTAGAGTCACCCCGGACTATGACCTCATTGTGTATCGGTCGGGGCTGGGGCGGACCTCGAGGCGAGTGGGTGGACCCACAGGACCCCGAGGGCGTGCCCTTCGTGCTTGACGACCCTGTGGAGGAGAGCGAGTGGCATAGCTTCCACTCGATGATGGGCAGCGTGGCGAACGCCATAGGTGCCACGCTGACCGATTTCCACAAGTCTGCTGGTCCATGCCGGGTACGACATGCTTTTGACTCATTCTGCCGCACCGGCGCATGCTTTTGTATGGCGTTTTGTGATTTCTGACTCGTCTCTTATCGCAACTATTAATGTAGCGGAGCCAGCAGAAGTCTCAGTTCCTCCATCGGCAAAAGGCAGCTTGAGACAGCCTCGTCGCGGAGACGACCAGTCTTTGGACCGGGGAGGCGGAGGCTCGCCGCCACGCTGATCAGGGCGAGAAGATGCTCTTGGATTTGTCAGTGTGGGCACGTGAGGACAAGGAGGAGGTTGCCCACGTTGGAAAGGAGCGGGATGAGCTGCTCCAGCGGGCCGAAGAGTCCCGCCAGCGGATCATCGGCCTCCTGGACGAGGTCGCGAGGGAGAGGGAGGCCAAGCTGGCGTTCGAGGACAAGGTTGCAATTCTGGATGCTGAGGTCGCGCGGTTGTGCCAGGAGCGGGATTTCGCGCGCCTAGCCGAGACGAGGCTCCGCTCGGAGCGGAATGCCCTCCGCGGGAAGCGCAACGCCGCCCAGCGGCAGGTTAGTTCCCTCTAGTAGGAGCTCGAGCAAGAGAGGGGTCGGAAGCAAGACGCCAAGAAGGTCACCGTTGAGCTTGCCACTGATCTGACCCAGGCCGGGGAAAGGGTGAAGGCCCTCAAGGGGGAGGTGGCTGACCACGCAAATCACTGCCTCGCCATCGACCTGGTCTGCGACGACCTCGGAGTGCCTCAGCCGCAGGAGACCACCACGCTCTCGGCCCGCGCCATGTCAATCACGAGCCGAGTGGGCGAGCTCGAGGGGGAGGCCCTCTGCGCTGGCGTCCGTCGATCTTTCTCGGTCGCCCGTTCCCATTACGGGGAGAGCATAGCCCTAGACATGATCAGTCAGGGCTACGCGCCCAGTACTAAAGCTGACGATGTGCCGGTGCTGGAGGCAGACGTGTAGCTCCCTTCGTGCAGAACCGGGCCAATTTGATGGCGGGGGCTGATCTCCCCCAGAGAGGGCGATAGTTTAGATAAATGTATTCAGTTGTGTCGGGCAATGATGCCCTGAAGAACTTTGTAATTATAGAACATGTCTTTCAATTCTTCGTTTGTTTGAAAAACTTTTTTGTATGTGTATCTGAAAAGATTGATGCGATCCGACTGGGGGAGTGTGGCCTCAGTGCCGTAAACCATGAAGAAGGGCGTGTAGCCAGTCGCCCGACTCATGGTGGTCCTCAGGCTCTAGAGCACGGCGGGGAGCTCTGCCAGCCACCGCCCCCAAAATTTGTTGAGCTTGTTGAAGATTCTGGGCTTCATCCCTTGCAGGACCATACCGTTCGCGCGCTCAACTTGCCCGTTTGTGCGGGGTTGTGCAACAGTGGCCCAGTCGACTTGGATCTGGTTGTCGTCGCAGAACCTAAGAAACTTTTTGCTCGTGAACTGCGTGCCGTTATCGGTGATGATCGAATTTGGCACTCTGAAGCGATGAATGATATCGTGGACAAAGAGCACGGCCTCCTCGGATCTGACCATGGTGATCGGCCGGGCCTCTATCCATTTTGAAAACTTGTCTACGGTGACAAGCAAGTGCGTGTAGCCCCTGGGCGCCTCTTCAGAGGTCCGACCAGATCGAGCCCCCAGACCGCGAACGGCCACATGATGGGGATCGTATGGAGCGCCTGGGCTGGTAGGTGAGTTCGCCGAGCATAGTATTGGCACCCTTCGCAGGTGCGCACTACCTTGTCAGTGTCGGCCACAGCGGTCGGCCAATAAAAGCCTTGCCGGAAGGCGTTTCCGACGAGGGTTCGTGAGGCGGCATGATGATCGCAAACCCCATAGTGAATGTCCTTCAGCAGCTCTCGCCCCTCCTCTGTGGGGTTTGCGATCATCATGCCGCCTCACGAACCCTCGTCGGAAACGCCTTCCGGCAAGGCTTTTATTGGCCGACCGCTGTGGCCGACACTGACAAGGTAGTGCGCACCTGCGAAGGGTGCCAATACTATGCTCGGCGAACTCACCTACCAGCCCAGGCGCTCCATACGATCCCCATCATGTGGCCGTTCGCGGTCTGGGGGCTCGATCTGGTCGGACCTCTGAAGAGGCGCCCAGGGGCTACACGCACTTGCTTGTCACCGTAGACAAGTTTTCAAAATGGATAGAGGCCCGGCCGATCACCATGGTCAGATCCGAGGAGGCCGTGCTCTTTGTCCACGATATCATTCATCGCTTCAGAGTGCCAAATTCGATCATCACCGATAACGGCACGCAGTTCACGAGCAAAAAGTTTCTTAGGTTCTGCGACGACAACCAGATCCAAGTCGACTGGGCCACTGTTGCACAACCCCGCACAAACGGGCAAGTTGAGCGCGCGAACGGTATGGTCCTGCAAGGGATGAAGCCCAGAATCTTCAACAAGCTCAACAAATTTTGGGGGCGGTGGCTGGCAGAGCTCCCCGCCGTGCTCTAGAGCCTGAGGACCACCATGAGTCGGGCGACTGGCTACACGCCCTTCTTCATGGTTTACGGCACTGAGGCCACACTCCCCCAGTCGGATCGCATCAATCTTTTCAGATACACATACAAAAAAGTTTTTCAAACAAACGAAGAATTGAAAGACATGTTCTATAATTACAAAGTTCTTCAGGGCATCATTGCCCGACACAACTGAATACATTTATCTAAACTATCGCCCTCTCTGGGGGAGATCAGCCCCCGCCATCAAATTGGCCCGGTTCTGCACGAAGGGAGCTACACGTCTGCCTCCAGCACCGGCACATCGTCAGCTTTAGTACTGGGCGCGTAGCCCTGACTGATCATGTCTAGGGCTATGCTCTCCCCGTAATGGGAACGGGCGACCGAGAAAGATCGACGGACGCCAGCGCAGAGGGCCTCCCCCTCGAGCTCGCCCACTCGGCTCGTGATTGACATGGCGCGGGCCGAGAGCGTGGTGGTCTCCTGCGGCTGAGGCACTCCGAGGTCGTCGCAGACCAGGTCGATGGCGAGGCAGTGATTTGCGTGGTCAGCCACCTCCCCCTTGAGGGCCTTCACCCTTTCCCCGGCCTGGGTCAGATCAGTGGCAAGCTCAACGGTGACCTTCTTGGCGTCTTGCTTCCGACCCTCTCTTGCTCGAGCTCCTACTAGAGGGAACTAACCTGCCGCTGGGCGGCGTTGCGCTTCCCGCGGAGGGCATTCCGCTCCGAGCGGAGCCTCGTCTCGGCTAGGCGCGCGAAATCCCGCTCCTGGCACAACCGCGCGACCTCAGCATCCAGAATTGCAACCTTGTCCTCGAACGCCAGCTTGGCCTCCCTCTCCCTCGCGACCTCGTCCAGGAGGCCGATGATCCGCTGGCGGGACTCTTCGGCCCGCTGGAGCAGCTCATCCCGCTCCTTTCCAACGTGGGCAACCTCCTCCTTGTCCTCACGTGCCCACACTGACAAATCCAAGAGCATCTTCTCGCCCTGATCAGCGTGGCGGCGAGCCTCCGCCTCCCCGGTCCAAAGACTGGTCGTCTCCGCGACGAGGCTGTCTCAAGCTGCCTTTTGCCGATGGAGGAACTGAGACTTCTGCTGGCTCCGCTACATTAATAGTTGCGATAAGAGACGAGTCAGAAATCACAAAACGCCATACAAAAGCATGCGCCGGTGCGGCAGAATGAGTCAAAAGCATGTCGTACCCGGCATGGACCAGCAGACTTGTGGAAATCGGTCAGCGTGGCACCTATGGCGTTCGCCACGCTGCCCATCATCGAGTGGAAGCTATGCCACTCGCTCTCCTCCACAGGGTCGTCAAGCACGAAGGGCACGCCCTCGGGGTCCTGTGGGTCCACCCACTCGCCTCGAGGTCCGCCCCAGCCCCGACCGATACACAATGAGGTCATAGTCCGGGGTGACTCTACGCCAGCCCCAGACGTCGCCCCTCCTTGCTGTGGCTCCTCCCCCAGAGCAGCTCCTCCAGCGATGGCTGAAGACGGCTGCATGGGCGCTAAGCCCTAATCCGCCGCGGTAGCCGGGGATGCCGCGGACGCGACTCCCTCCGTTTGTGATGGCGGGAGCGCATCGGGCCACGTTGCGTCCGCCGTGGGCACCGTGGACACATCCTCCTCTGCCGGCTCCTCCCTTTCTCTCGTCGGTGCCCCCGCTGTTGCCTCGGGGGCCGGCTATTCCGCCCGCGGCGTTTCCACCTCCGGCGTCTCAGGCGCACCGGGCTGCGCCGCCTGTTTCGCGGCGACCAGCACCATTGCCACCGGCGACCGCTGGAAGGGCGACGCCATAATCACCCTGGCGCCGCCTAATGCCAGCGCACCGCCGCTTGATAGCCGTTGCCTCGCCTCAAGGGCAAGTGCCTTCTTCGGTGCCGGCCCTAGGGCCGTAACAAGCCGGCCGGCTCTACATCACACCCAAAACGTTAGATTCAAGGCAAGCCACACCAAAAAAGCAAAGGGCGAATGGGCAACGCAACATACCTAGGCGCCACTGGAAGAGGACATTTCGGGGTCGGCGCATTCGACCCCGGAGACTCCTCGACGGTGCGAGGACGTTTCTGACCCCGCTGTTGCCCGGCTGGATCGGATGACGTGGCACGATCCGCATCCGCCGACCTCTGGGGCGCGTCGGAGGCACCACCCGTCTCCTCTGGCTCATAGGGCGCAGGCGAGGCCACACTTCCGCCTCGGCAGGCCCCGAGGCCGGCTCCCCGCTCCCAGAGGCGCCCGCATCGTCATCGTGGGCAATTTGCGCCCAGTCGGTGTCTGAGAGGAGCTCGAACCCTCCACCTGCGCCTCCAAGCGCCTTGTCGTGGTACGCCACCACCTCCCCATAACCATCATCATCGTCATCATCGCCGTCGGAGGAGTCGACGTCCTCTCCTCGCTACCGCGCCAGCGCCTTTTCCACTGTTTTCTCCTTCTCCGCCTTGGCCCTCCGCTGTTGTTGCATCCTTCTCGGTCGCGGCCCGGTTTGCATCCTTCTCGGTCGCGGTCCCTGGCAGCGGAGCCAAACACTTCGTGAGGACGAACCCCTGCGGCTGGCAAGCATCCCAACCAAAGTCAGTAAGCCAGATGAGGCACCTGATTTGAGGACAAGCGCGAGAAAGGAAAGACTTACCAACTCGAGGAAGCCCCTGCTATGGCGCATCGGGGGATGCCCCGGAATCGGGTAGACGAAGTCGAGGACGACCCCCGCCGAATCCTTCAAAGCCTCAGACGCATCCTTCATGCGCTGAGCAATCGAGGAGTTAGGGAGTCCTCCCTCGGCAAGCACCGTCCCCTCGAGCGATGCGCCCGGCTCCATCTTGAACAGCGGGAGTTTGCGCTCCATCAGCGGAGCCACCCTCCTCACAACACTAGAGTAATGGTTAGTTCACTTGGTTGTATCAATTATCCAAAACAAAACATAGGGCTTTCAGTCGCCACACCGCGAGCGGACTAAATTGCGAACGATCACCCGATTCGTTTCCAGCTATCAATAATTAGACATGTGCACTGGTTTCCTTTTTTTTAGAAAAAAGGAATTCCCACCTCTTTCCCTTCCCGTAGGCGCACGCTCGGCTGATTTTCCTTTCGCACGCGAACGCACCGCTCTCATTCTCTTTTCGTGCACTCCTTTCGCGATCTGACACGCGCGCACAATTTAAATGTTATGTAACACAAGTTATGTACATAAAGTTATGAAACACAACATATGTACAGTTTAAATGCCATAAGTTATAAGTTTATAACTCCATCTTCACTTGGAAGATCTGCAAAATATTTAAAGTAATAAATAAAAATGACAAACTTGACAACAAGAAGCACAAAAATTAATAGCAAAACTTATGTAACATAACTTAAAAAAGTCAAGTTAGATGCATAAGATGATTATCTAACATAGTGTGATAAACATGAAACTAAGTACAACAAATTAATCAAATAAGTTAGGTAGCATACACATGAAAACACAAGTTAGATACATAACTCGATTATATAACATAGCACCACAAAAACAAACTGTATAAAACAAACTCATAGTGTACGTTATGGACATAACTTGTGTTACATAACATTTAAATTGTGCGCGCGTGTCAGATCGCGAAAGGAGTGCACGAAAAGAGAATGAGAGCGGTGCGTTCGCGTGCGAAAGGAAAATCAGCCGAGCGTGCGCCTACGGGAAGGGAAAGAGGTGGGAATTCCTTTTTTCTAAAAAAAAGGAAACCAGTGCACATGTCTAATTATTGATAGCTGGAAACGAATCGGGTGATCGTTCGCAATTTAGTCCGCTCGCGGTGTGGCGACTGAAAGCCCTATGTTTTGTTTTGGATAATTGATACAACCAAGTGAACTAACCATTACTCTAGTGTTGTGAGGAGGGTGGCTCCGCTGATGGAGCGCAAACTCCCGCTGTTCAAGATGGAGCCGGGCGCATCGCTCGAGGGGACGGTGCTTGCCGAGGGAGGACTCCCTAACTCCTCGATTGCTCAGCGCATGAAGGATGCGTCTGAGGCTTTGAAGGATTCGGCGGGGGTCGTCCTCGACTTCGTCTACCCGATTCCGGGGCATCCCCCGATGCGCCATAGCAGGGGCTTCCTCGAGTTGGTAAGTCTTTCCTTTCTCGCGCTTGTCCTCAAATCAGGTGCCTCATCTGGCTTACTGACTTTGGTTGGGATGCTTGCCAGCCGCAGGGGTTCGTCCTCACGAAGTGTTTGGCTCCGCTGCCAGGGACCGCGACCGAGAAGGATGCAAACCGGGCCGCGACCGAGAAGGATGCAACAACAGCGGAGGGCCAAGGCGGAGAAGGAGAAAACAGTGGAAAAGGCGCTGGCGCGGTAGCGAGGAGAGGACGTCGACTCCTCCGACGGCGATGATGACGATGATGATGGTTATGGGGAGGTGGTGGCGTACCACGACAAGGCGCTTGGAGGCGCAGGTGGAGGGTTCGAGCTCCTCTCAGACACCGACTGGGCGCAAATTGCCCACGATGACGATGCGGGCGCCTCTGGGAGCGGGGAGCCGGCCTCGGGGCCTGCCGAGGCGGAAGTGTGGCCTCGCCTGCGCCCTATGAGCCAGAGGAGACGGGTGGTGCCTCCGACGCGCCCCAGAGGTCGGCGGATGCGGATCGTGCCACGTCATCCGATCCAGCCGGGCAACAGCGGGGTCAGAAACGTCCTCGCACCGTCGAGGAGTCTCCGGGGTCGAATGCGCCGACCCCGAAATGTCCTCTTCCAGTGGCGCCTAGGTATGTTGCGTTGCCCATTCGCCCTTTGCTTTTTTGGTGTGGCTTGCCTTGAATCTAACGTTTTGGGTGTGATGTAGAGCCGGCCGGCTTGTTACGGCCCTAGGGCCGGCACCGAAGAAGGCACTTGCCCTTGAGGCGAGGCAACGGCTATCAAGCGGCGGTGCGCTGGCATTAGGCGGCGCCAGGGTGATTATGGCGTCGCCCTTCCAGCGGTCGCCGGTGGCAATGGTGCTGGTCGCCGCGAAACAGGCGGCGCAGCCCGGTGCGCCTGAGACGCCGGAGGTGGAAACGCCGCGGGCGGAATAGCCGGCCCCGAGGCAACAGCGGGGGCACCGACGAGAGAAAGGGAGGAGCCGGCAGAGGAGGATGTGTCCACGGTGCCCACGGCGGACGCAACGTGGCCCGATGCGCTCCCGCCATCACAAACGGAGGGAGTCGCGTCCGCGGCATCCCCGGCTACCGCGGCGGATTAGGGCTTAGCGCCCATGCAGCCGTCTTCAGCCATCGCTGGAGGAGCTGCTCTGGGGGAGGAGCCACAGCAAGGAGGGGCGACGTCTGGGGCTGGCGTAGAGTCACCCCGGACTATGACCTCATTGTGTATCGGTCGGGGCTGGGGCGGACCTCGAGGCGAGTGGGTGGACCCACAGGACCCCGAGGGCGTGCCCTTCGTGCTTGACGACCCTGTGGAGGAGAGCGAGTGGCATAGCTTCCACTCGATGATGGGCAGCGTGGCGAACGCCATAGGTGCCACGCTGACCGATTTCCACAAGTCTGCTGGTCCATGCCGGGTACGACATGCTTTTGACTCATTCTGCCGCACCGGCGCATGCTTTTGTATGGCGTTTTGTGATTTCTGACTCGTCTCTTATCGCAACTATTAATGTAGCGGAGCCAGCAGAAGTCTCAGTTCCTCCATCGGCAAAAGGCAGCTTGAGACAGCCTCGTCGCGGAGACGACCAGTCTTTGGACCGGGGAGGCGGAGGCTCGCCGCCACGCTGATCAGGGCGAGAAGATGCTCTTGGATTTGTCAGTGTGGGCACGTGAGGACAAGGAGGAGGTTGCCCACGTTGGAAAGGAGCGGGATGAGCTGCTCCAGCGGGCCGAAGAGTCCCGCCAGCGGATCATCGGCCTCCTGGACGAGGTCGCGAGGGAGAGGGAGGCCAAGCTGGCGTTCGAGGACAAGGTTGCAATTCTGGATGCTGAGGTCGCGCGGTTGTGCCAGGAGCGGGATTTCGCGCGCCTAGCCGAGACGAGGCTCCGCTCGGAGCGGAATGCCCTCCGCGGGAAGCGCAACGCCGCCCAGCGGCAGGTTAGTTCCCTCTAGTAGGAGCTCGAGCAAGAGAGGGGTCGGAAGCAAGACGCCAAGAAGGTCACCGTTGAGCTTGCCACTGATCTGACCCAGGCCGGGGAAAGGGTGAAGGCCCTCAAGGGGGAGGTGGCTGACCACGCAAATCACTGCCTCGCCTATCGACCTGGTCTGCGACGACCTCGGAGTGCCTCAGCCGCAGGAGACCACCACGCTCTCGGCCGCGCCATGTCAATCACGAGCCGAGTGGGCGAGCTCGAGGGGGAGGCCCTCTGCGCTGGCGTCCGTCGATCTTTCTCGGTCGCCCGTTCCCATTACGGGGAGAGCATAGCCCTAGACATGATCAGTCAGGGCTACGCGCCCAGTACTAAAGCTGACGATGTGCCGGTGCTGGAGGCAGACGTGTAGCTCCCTTCGTGCAGAACCGGGCCAATTTGATGGCGGGGGCTGATCTCCCCCAGAGAGGGCGATAGTTTAGATAAATGTATTCAGTTGTGTCGGGCAATGATGCCCTGAAGAACTTTGTAATTATAGAACATGTCTTTCAATTCTTCGTTTGTTTGAAAAACTTTTTTGTATGTGTATCTGAAAAGATTGATGCGATCCGACTGGGGGAGTGTGGCCTCAGTGCCGTAAACCATGAAGAAGGGCGTGTAGCCAGTCGCCCGACTCATGGTGGTCCTCAGGCTCTAGAGCACGGCGGGGAGCTCTGCCAGCCACCGCCCCCAAAATTTGTTGAGCTTGTTGAAGATTCTGGGCTTCATCCCTTGCAGGACCATACCGTTCGCGCGCTCAACTTGCCCGTTTGTGCGGGGTTGTGCAACAGTGGCCCAGTCGACTTGGATCTGGTTGTCGTCGCAGAACCTAAGAAACTTTTTGCTCGTGAACTGCGTGCCGTTATCGGTGATGATCGAATTTGGCACTCTGAAGCGATGAATGATATCGTGGACAAAGAGCACGGCCTCCTCGGATCTGACCATGGTGATCGGCCGGGCCTCTATCCATTTTGAAAACTTGTCTACGGTGACAAGCAAGTGCGTGTAGCCCCTGGGCGCCTCTTCAGAGGTCCGACCAGATCGAGCCCCCAGACCGCGAACGGCCACATGATGGGGATCGTATGGAGCGCCTGGGCTGGTAGGTGAGTTCGCCGAGCATAGTATTGGCACCCTTCGCAGGTGCGCACTACCTTGTCAGTGTCGGCCACAGCGGTCGGCCAATAAAAGCCTTGCCGGAAGGCGTTTCCGACGAGGGTTCGTGAGGCGGCATGATGATCGCAAACCCCATAGTGAATGTCCTTCAGCAGCTCTCGCCCCTCCTCTGTGGGGATGCAGCGCTGGAGGATTCCGGTGTGGATTTTCTTGTAGAGTTCTCCCTCTATGACGACGAACGACTTGGCGTGCCGTGCGAGTCGCCGAGCCTCCGTCTTGTTCGTCGGGAGTACTTCTCGAACGAGGTAGTCGAGGAATGGTACCCTCCAATCGGGCGATGGTTCTTTCCCCACCGCTGAATCTTCGCCTCAATCCGTTGCCCCCTCGTTGTCGATTTCCATGACTTCGGGGCCGGATGGCGTCGTCGGGGGGTCGTCCCTTGAATCAGGGGTGCGTGGCTTGCTGCCGACCCCAGCCTCCGAGCCTAGGGGCGTGGGCGGGTCCGATCCTTCATGGCGGACTGACGGCTGGTGCAGATCGCTGGCGAACACGCCAGCCGGGACCGGCTCTTGGCCGGACGCCACCTTCGCTAGCTCACCGGCCGCCTCGTTGAGTCGTCTGGGGATGTGGTTGAGCTCGAGGCCGTTAAACTTGTCCTCCAGCTTGTGGACCTCTTGGCAATGCATGGCCGTCTTTGGGTTGTGACAGCTCGACTTCTTCATAACTTGGTCGATGACGAGCTGTGAGTCGCCCCTGATGTCGAGCCGTCGGATCCCCAGCTCGACGTTGATGCGCATGCCCTTGATGAGCGCTTCATACTCAGCTACATTGTTAGATGTGGGAAAATGAAGGCGGACCATATACCTCATGCGCACTTCGAGAGGGGAGACGAAGACTAGTCCGACACCGGCACCTTTTCTCATCAGCGATCCGTTGAAGTACATTGTCCAGTACTCCTGATCGACAGCCGCTGGCGGCATTTGGATCTCGGTCCATTCTGCGACAAAGTCAGCTAGCACCTGGGACTTGGTGGCCGTCCGCAGGGCGTATGAGATGCCCTTGCCCATTAGGTCTAGGGCCCACTTGGCGATTCTCCCTGTGGCGTCGCAGTTCTGAACCACCTCGCCGATGGGGAAGGAGGTCACCACCGTTACGTGATGTGACTCGAAGTAGTGGCGCAGCTTCCTTTTGGTGATGAGGACGGCGTAAAGGAGCTTCTGGAGCTGAGGGTAGCGAGTCTTGGAATCTGTCAAGACTTCCTAACAAAGTACACCGGACGTTGTACCTTGAGAACGCGTCCTTCCTCCTCCCGCTCTACTACGATGACAGCGCTGACCACCTGCGTGGTGGCCACAACGTAGAGCAAGAGTGGCTCGCACTCGGTCGGTGGAACCAAGGTCGGAGCCCTCGTCAAGAGCTGTTTGACTTTGTCGAGCGCTTCCTGGGCCTCCGTGGTCCACACAAATCCGTTGGTCTTATTCAGAAGATGATAAAGGGGGAGACCTTGTTCGCCGATGTGCAAATGAAACGGCTGAGCGCTGCAAGGCACCCAGTGATCCGCTGCACCCCCTTTATGTTCTGGATCGAGCCCATCCTCGTGATGATGGAAATCTTCTCCGGATTGGCTTCGATACCGCGCTCAGAGATGATGAACCCGAGCAGCATGCCCCTTGGAACCCCAAAGATGCACTTCTCGGGATTAAGCTTGATGCCGTTCGCTCGGAGTTTGGCGAAGGTCTTTTCGAGGTCGGCCACTAGCTGGTCGGTCTTCTTGGACTTGACTATGATGTCGTCCTCATTGGCCTCGATGGTCTCTCCGATGAGCTTTCCGAAACACTTGAGCATGCAACGCTGGTATGTCGCCCCGGCGTTCTTCAGACCGAACGGCATAGTGACGTAGCAATACGATCTGAAGGGGGTGATGAACGAGGTCACGAGTTGATCGGACTCTTTCATCCCTATCTGGTGGTAGCCAGAATACGCATTAAGGAAGCAGAGGGTTTCGCACCCCGAGGTCGAGTCGACTACTTGATCTATGCGCGGTAAAGGAAACGGATCCTTAGGACACGCTTGTTGAGACCAGTGTAATCAACACAAATTCTCCATTTCCTACTCTTCTTTTTTACAAGAACGGGATTGGCTAACCACTCAGGATGATACACCTCCTTGATGAAACCAGCTACCAAAAGCTTTGTAATCTCCTCACCGATTGCCTTGCGCTTTTCCTCATCGAAGCGGCGCAGACGCAGCTTCATCGGCTTGGAGTTCTGCTTGATGTTCAAGGAGTTTTTGGCGACTTCCCTCGGAATGCCCGGCATATCCGAGGGCTTCCATGCAAAAATGTCGTTGTTTGCGCGGAGGAAGTCGACGAGCGCGTCTTCCTATTTGGGGGAAAGGCTGGTGCCGATGCGCACCACCTTGCCCTCGGAGCTGTTGGGGTCGATGGGGACCTCCTTGGTGTTCTCTGCGGGCTCAAAAGATCCCGCTGACCGCTTGGAGTCGGGTGCCTCCTCGGCGGTCGTCTCTTTGAGGACTACGAGCTCCTCAGAGGCCATGGTCGCCGCGGCGAGCTCGCAGCGCTCCACCTCGCACTCGTAGGCGCGCTGAAAGGAGGTGCCAATGGTGATGACCCCACGCGGGCCCGGCATCTTCAGCTTGAGGTACGTGTAGTTGGGGATGGCCATGAACTTCGTGTAACATGGATGTCCCAAGATGGCGTGATAGGCTCCGTGGAAACCTACCACCTCGAAGGTGAGGATCTCCGTCCTGTAGTTGGACGGAGTCCCAAAGGTGATGGGTAGGTCAATCTGCCCAAGGGGTTTGGCCTGCTTCCCGGGTACGACACCGTGAAACGGTGCCCCGGTCGGCTGCAGACGCGATCGGTCAATACCCATGGCATCGAGGCCAATGAGGACGACATCATAGTCAAGTCCAAGAAGACCGACCAGCTAGTGGCCGACCTCGAAAAGACCTTCGCCAAACTCCGAGCGAACGGCATCAAGCTTAATCCCGAGAAGTGCATCTTTGGGGTTCCAAGGGGCATGCTGCTCGGGTTCATCATCTCTGAGCGCGGTATCGAAGCCAATCCGGAGAAGATTTCCATCATCACGAGGATGGGCTCGATCCAGAACATAAAGGGGGTGCAGCGGATCACTGGGTGCCTTGCAGCGCTCAGCCGTTTCATTTTGCACATCGGCGAACAAGGTCTCCCCCTTTATCATCTTCTGAATAAGACCAACGGATTTGTGTGGACCACGGAGGCCCAGGAAGCGCTCGACAAAGTCAAACAGCTCTTGACGAGGGCTCCGACCTTGGTTCCACCGACCGAGTGCGAGCCACTCTTGCTCTACGTTGTGGCCACCACGCAGGTGGTCAGCGCTGTCATCGTAGTAGAGCGGGAGGAGGAAGGACGCGTTCTCAAGGTACAACGTCCGGTGTACTTTGTTAGGAAGTCTTGACAGATTCCAAGACTCGCTACCCTCAGCTCCAGAAGCTCCTTTACGCCGTCCTCATCACCAAAAGGAAGCTGCGCCACTACTTCGAGTCACATCACGTAACGGTGGTGACCTCCTTCCCCATCGGCGAGGTGGTTCAGAACTGCGACGCCACAGGGAGAATCGCCAAGTGGGCCCTAGACCTAATGGGCAAGGGCATCTCATACGCCCTGCGGACGGCCACCAAGTCCCAGGTGCTAGCTGACTTTGTCGCAGAATGGACCGAGATCCAAATGCCGCCAGCGGCTGTCGATCAGGAGTACTGGACAATGTACTTCAACGGATCGCTGATGAGAAAAGGTGCCGGTGTCGGACTAGTCTTCGTCTCCCCTCTCGAAGTGCGCATGAGGTATATGGTCCGCCTTCATTTTCCCACATCTAACAATGTAGCTGAGTATGAAGCGCTCATCAAGGGCATGCGCATCAACGTCGAGCTGGGGATCCGACGGCTCGACATCAGGGGCGACTCACAGCTCGTCATCGACCAAGTTATGAAGAAGTCGAGCTGTCACAACCCAAAGACGGCCATGCATTGCCAAGAGGTCCACAAGCTGGAGGACAAGTTTAACGGCCTCGAGCTCAACCACATCCCCAGACGACTCAACGAGGCGGCCGGTGAGCTAGCGAAGGTGGCGTCCGGCCAAGAGCCGGTCCCGGCTGGCGTGTTCGCCAGCGATCTGCACCAGCCGTCAGTCCGCCATGAAGGATCGGACCCGCCCACGCCCCTAGGCTCGGAGGCTGGGGTCGGCAGCAAGCCACGCACCCCTGATTCAAGGGACGACCCCCCGACGACGCCATCCGGCCCCGAAGTCATGGAAATCGACAACGAGGGGGCAACGGATTGAGGCGAAGATTCAGCGGTGGGGAAAGAACCATCGCCCGATTGGAGGGTACCATTCCTCGACTACCTCGTTCGAGAAGTACTCCCGACGAACAAGACGGAGGCTCGGCGACTCGCACGGCACGCCAAGTCGTTCGTCGTCATAGAGGGAGAACTCTACAAGAAAATCCACACCGGAATCCTCCAGCGCTGCATCCCCACAGAGGAGGGGCGAGAGCTGCTGAAGGACATTCACTATGGGGTTTGCGATCATCATGCCGCCTCACGAACCCTCGTCGGAAACGCCTTCCGGCAAGGCTTTTATTGGCCGACCGCTGTGGCCGACACTGACAAGGTAGTGCGCACCTGCGAAGGGTGCCAATACTATGCTCGGCGAACTCACCTACCAGCCCAGGCGCTCCATACGATCCCCATCATGTGGCCGTTCGCGGTCTGGGGGCTCGATCTGGTCGGACCTCTGAAGAGGCGCCCAGGGGCTACACGCACTTGCTTGTCACCGTAGACAAGTTTTCAAAATGGATAGAGGCCCGGCCGATCACCATGGTCAGATCCGAGGAGGCCGTGCTCTTTGTCCACGATATCATTCATCGCTTCAGAGTGCCAAATTCGATCATCACCGATAACGGCACGCAGTTCACGAGCAAAAAGTTTCTTAGGTTCTGCGACGACAACCAGATCCAAGTCGACTGGGCCACTGTTGCACAACCCCGCACAAACGGGCAAGTTGAGCGCGCGAACGGTATGGTCCTGCAAGGGATGAAGCCCAGAATCTTCAACAAGCTCAACAAATTTTGGGGGCGGTGGCTGGCAGAGCTCCCCGCCGTGCTCTAGAGCCTGAGGACCACCATGAGTCGGGCGACTGGCTACACGCCCTTCTTCATGGTTTACGGCACTGAGGCCACACTCCCCCAGTCGGATCGCATCAATCTTTTCAGATACACATACAAAAAAGTTTTTCAAACAAACGAAGAATTGAAAGACATGTTCTATAATTACAAAGTTCTTCAGGGCATCATTGCCCGACACAACTGAATACATTTATCTAAACTATCGCCCTCTCTGGGGGAGATCAGCCCCCGCCATCAAATTGGCCCGGTTCTGCACGAAGGGAGCTACACGTCTGCCTCCAGCACCGGCACATCGTCAGCTTTAGTACTGGGCGCGTAGCCCTGACTGATCATGTCTAGGGCTATGCTCTCCCCGTAATGGGAACGGGCGACCGAGAAAGATCGACGGACGCCAGCGCAGAGGGCCTCCCCCTCGAGCTCGCCCACTCGGCTCGTGATTGACATGGCGCGGGCCGAGAGCGTGGTGGTCTCCTGCGGCTGAGGCACTCCGAGGTCGTCGCAGACCAGGTCGATGGCGAGGCAGTGATTTGCGTGGTCAGCCACCTCCCCCTTGAGGGCCTTCACCCTTTCCCCGGCCTGGGTCAGATCAGTGGCAAGCTCAACGGTGACCTTCTTGGCGTCTTGCTTCCGACCCCTCTCTTGCTCGAGCTCCTACTAGAGGGAACTAACCTGCCGCTGGGCGGCGTTGCGCTTCCCGCGGAGGGCATTCCGCTCCGAGCGGAGCCTCGTCTCGGCTAGGCGCGCGAAATCCCGCTCCTGGCACAACCGCGCGACCTCAGCATCCAGAATTGCAACCTTGTCCTCGAACGCCAGCTTGGCCTCCCTCTCCCTCGCGACCTCGTCCAGGAGGCCGATGATCCGCTGGCGGGACTCTTCGGCCCGCTGGAGCAGCTCATCCCGCTCCTTTCCAACGTGGGCAACCTCCTCCTTGTCCTCACGTGCCCACACTGACAAATCCAAGAGCATCTTCTCGCCCTGATCAGCGTGGCGGCGAGCCTCCGCCTCCCCGGTCCAAAGACTGGTCGTCTCCGCGACGAGGCTGTCTCAAGCTGCCTTTTGCCGATGGAGGAACTGCGCAACTGCTGCTGACCGCACTACATTCACTCGTTAGCGCAAAGAAGACGAGTCAGAAATCCACAAAACGCCATGCAACGCATGCGCGGACGGCGGCAGCAGAAAGATGTCAAACGCCAGTCGTACGGCAATGGACCAGCCAGACTTGTGACCACGGTCCGCGTTGGCACCTATGGCGATCGCCACGCCGCA
>JAHUYU010003386.1:0-14417 GCA_030439765.1 Tripidium arundinaceum | reverse complement strand
GGGCCAAACTCGAAAACCGTCCAGCCGGTGGTTTTGAAGCCCGAACCACCAAACCGCCCAGAGAAGCATATGCGCTACGCCTCCTCTGCTCTCTCGACATGTGCCACCGTCATCCTCGACCACCCGATCACCAAGTCCTCCAGTGCCTCCGCTTGACTTGGTCAACTGCCGTCTTGACTTAGTCAACACGGTCAACTTCTTCTTATGTGCTCTTGCTTGTTGATGTCCACAAGTGTCAGCCACCACGATCAGTCTTTCGGCCATCTTGGTCCCTTGGTCCAAGCCTCACGTTCGTCCTTCACCGCTCCCAGTCTATCGGCATGACACGTCTCTACTTGACCTTCTCCATGTCCGTCGATCGTCTCCGTGCTCCACACCTGCACACCAACACAGCCAAGAGATATGTTGCACACGTACTCACGCAATGGTTAGTCTCCAAACTCAACCAAAGCCGATCATCTCCGACAATCACTCATCACAAACTCAACGCATAAGGGCACATATCAACCTTGTATTCGCAGTGGGTCCATCAAACCACCACCCTCATCCTGCATCCAACGAGCCATGCCGTGGAGTGAAGCTCAATTTAGGTGTATCCCGCCAACCCTGCATCCACCTATGCAATTACATCCGCCTGTACAACCAATGTAGAACATGCAACCAACCAAACACACTGTTAAGACAACTTTATATATCGCTCCACTCGTACAATATGACCACTCCGCTCCACGTTTTATATAACTCCTTTACGGTGGAGCTTGTGGAGGAGTCCCAAATAAGCCTGTAATCTAGCTCCACTGATCGAATCATCAAACGGTTGAACGCAAAGGAACGGCAGACAGGCATGCATGCAGCTTTGCCTAGCCGATCGATCGACACATGCGATGCGAGGAGGCATCGTACACAGCGCGCGCTCCCGTTAATCATGTGAAGGTACGGTTTGCATGGCGTCGGTCGTTCGTGTTCTTCCTTGGGTCCAGCACACCTTTTCGCCTACCTCCCTTTAGGACATGTGAACCAGCTACGAAAAGGACTAGTAGTAATCGTTGGGTGCGCTCATACCTACTACTACTAGTATAATGGGACAAGTTACGGCCCAAAGTACGTTACAAAGTACAGAGTTTTATTGCGTGCCAATCCGTGTACGTGTACGCACAACTTGCATTGTAGCATGCAATGTACTATTATTGACGTGCAAAAACTTCTAATTGGATTGAGATTGTAGTCTCTCTCCCTCTTTCATGACGCGATCACAAATAGTGGTTGTGCTTTCAAGCCTGATCAATAATGTATGCGCAAATGCCGCAGCACCTACCATGCACTTGTATATACATGCATGCATGCCCGTTGTTTGCTTGCTGCCAGCGCGATCCATTTGGAGGCTTAAGGGCCCCCCCCGCCCCCCCCCCCCTCCAACATTATTATCCCGCAATGCAAGGGGTAACTAACTAAATATCGACGTACTTAAACACAAGCTAGCTATATCTTTGTCTATTAATACCATTGCAGATATTACTTGATTTAGGACAAAAAGTCTTCAAACCGGATATATTTTATACTCCATATCCCAAGAGCTAGATATATTGTTAGTTTATCAAATCACTTTATTGGGAGGATATAATCTGTGTCTTTAAATTGTTGTTGTTGCTGCTGTTGTTGTTTGCCATATTTTAAATCAATACTCGTACATATACCTTTTAATCATTATCTTCTTATATGTGAGATTTAATTATCAGTTATTACAATATGTATGATTTTGAATTCCCCATGCACTCATAGTTTTCCCCCTGTTTGTATTTCACCAGGAGAGAGAGAGAGAGCATACTAATAGGAATCCTGAAGTTACAACCACAATATCATACGTGTTGTTACTCAAATGCTTGCAGCATGCAGGCCCATGCACCGACTTTGGTCCAAGAAAGATAAAATCAATGCTGACTACTCGGAGCGTCCGTAGTGTACGTGTCTAAGCTGTGTCTATACATTTAATGCTGCTATAGGATCAGGTCCTTTACACTGTGAGCCTGAATCTATAGAGAATCTGCTCCCATACATAGACACAGGCTCCAATCTTTTTCTCTCTCACGTACCAAGCACCGTGGGGCCCATTTATAGACCTAGCACCCGGTTCTAAACACTGTGAACAATTTAACAGATGATGTCACATCATTGTGGGACCCATCTAAAGACACACCACCGTATCCATACATTGCTGGTGCCCTCATAACTAGATTGTAGTAGAGCCTACGTCTAATCAATCTGAGCCCTGTAGCACGATGCTTTATCACTACAGAGAGTTCTTCATGGGTTCCTGTTTGCAACAGGAGTTCTGTAGGCTGTAGGGAAGCTCATATTAAATCATCAAACCGTCCACCAATTTCTATCAAAAGGAAAACAAAGACTGCCAGTTGAATAAACAATAATGCAGGTCACAATCATTTTAGGTTCAAAATTAAGTAAATCTTCATAGTTGATCACATTGCATGCATACATATTGATAGGATATGATGGCCACAAAATAGAAACTTCATACCACCAAAAAAAAGAGGAGAATATACTCGCCTCTCTTCTCCCAAAAGAAATCATCCTTATATTCCTTAGGTTCTCCAGCTGCCACCTTCTGCCCCCTCCTCCGACTGTCTTGTCGGCGATGCGGAGGAGTGGGACCCACCCCCTAGCCTACATCTACCACTAGTACTAGATTTTAGTTTATTTTCCCTTAGTCTTCCCGGATGGCTTTTTTCCCTTCTCGCCGCTGGTGCTTCTTGGCTTCTCTCGCCATTGCCGCCGCCGTCTTGTGCACCACTGATAATTTCGAGGTGGTCTCCTTCAGCATCGGTAGTACAAATGTATGATGTAGCCTTTTCAGTGAGCATTCACGTCAACACTGCATGCTACATACAATACATGCTACATAGCCTTTTCAAAAAGTTTTAACATCGACCTACATAGCCCGCATCCATGCCACTTCCTATATATCGACGGGTCCAAGTTGTTTGTGCACACCGAGCGCAAAACTGAAGATAACAACCAACAAAGAGAGTCCATACCAATGTCAGGTGCATCGGGGAAGGGAAAGGGAACTGATCCCGTGGTTTGGCCAGGATCTTATGGTCCAGATTGGTACCCAGATCCACTAGACAACTTCCCATTGCAGGGTAAGAAAGATTTCCATCCATCGAGTAGGTTGAGACCATATGATAACAGGAAAGAAGAGTGTCCAAAATGCTGCCACGGTGACAACTGCGTAGTGCAGGTGTATGACGGTGGGCTTCATGGAGGGCATCGGTTCTTCAGATGTCCTCGAGGATGGGTAAATCATACTACACATCTTATCGTACTACTCATTTTCGTTACATACTAACAACATTACATATTGTATAGAGCTATAATGACGACGAAAACTATAATTTCACTTGATGGGTTGATCCACCAGCAATTTACCCGTACGAAGAATACATCCAGTACCTACAGAACCGCATATTTGATCTCGAAAGGGAGCTTGAAACCATGTCAGCACCCAAAGAACAAAACACTCAAGAAGAAGAAGGACAAGATGTTCTGATGGAAGACAAGCCACTGTGCAATGATCCATATTGCAAGTGCCCCTGCCATGGAAACATGGGGACTCCTCCACCTCCTCCGCCTCCTCCTACATACGATGAAAATTGGTACTATGGGCAAGGCTCTTCACAGTGGTCCTCGTAGCAATCTGTGTTCTCCGGATGCGAGAGTAATTAGGACCTAAGTTCTGTCGGCTAAAGCTACAGTACAACCGTATCACATGCGATCAATCCATACTCTGTAGTTTGCGTGTTTCTAATTCTTGCAATGTATCTTGTTGTTTCAATCCGTAGTCTGACAAGGCTACATTGTATCACTTATTTCGTGGAACGTAACATTTTATGGAAAGGACAAAAAGGCTACGTTCTACCAATCTCTAAAAATGCTAGGGTCTATGAATTTATTACAACTATTGCGCTTCGATTGCTCGGCTGCTGGTGTTGCTAAAGAGCACCCACTACGCCCGCACATTCCCGCACACTATCCCTCTCTCTCCTTCTCTCTCTCACATGCGCGCCTGCACGGTCTCCTCTTTTTCTTCACCCGACCGAAGCGTGCAAGGAACACAACACTAAGTCCACTAGAATCTCTGAAAAGCCTACATAAGATCATTTACTGCTCCTATCAATTCCTCAAAAGCGGCAAGATTGTCCGAAACCCGCAATGGCACTTCGGCTGCTCACGCCACTCCGGGAGTTGAGTTGGGTCCGTCCTCCAGGACGACATTGTTTCGAAGTTGAATGGGGAAGGGGAGGCGGAGGAGATGTGGTGTGGTGAGCACATAGGAGACCTTTATATAGTCGGTTTATGTGGTGCAGTGGACTTAGTCCATGTTGAGGACGACATGAAAATCTTGCCGCTTTTGAGGAATTGATAGGAGCAGTAAATGATCTTATGTAGGCTTTTCAGAGATTCTAGTGGACTTAGTGTTGTGTTCCTTGCACGCTTCGGTCGGGTGAAGAAAAAGAGGAGACCGTGCAGGCGCGCATGTGAGAGAGAGAAGGAGAGAGAGGGATAGTGTGCGGGAATGTGCGGGCGTAGTGGGTGCTCTTTAGCAACACCAGCAGCCGAGCAATCGAAGCGCAATAGTTGTAATAAATTCATAGACCCTAGCATTTTTAGAGATTGGTAGAACGTAGCCTTTTTGTCCTTTCCATAAAATGTTACGTTCCACGAAATAAGTGATACAATGTAGCCTTGTCAGACTACGGATTGAAACAACAAGATACATTGCAAGAATTAGAAACACGCAAACTACAGAGTATGGATTGATCGCATGTGATACGGTTGTACTGTAGCTTTAGCCGACAGAACTTAGGTCCTAATTACTCTCGCATCCGGAGAACACAGATTGCTACGAGGACCACTGTGAAGAGCCTTGCCCATAGTACCAATTTTCATCGTATGTAGGAGGAGGCGGAGGAGGTGGAGGAGTCCCCATGTTTCCATGGCAGGGGCACTTGCAATATGGATCATTGCACAGTGGCTTGTCTTCCATCAGAACATCTTGTCCTTCTTCTTCTTGAGTGTTTTGTTCTTTGGGTGCTGACATGGTTTCAAGCTCCCTTTCGAGATCAAATATGCGGTTCTGTAGGTACTGGATGTATTCTTCGTACGGGTAAATTGCTGGTGGATCAACCCATCAAGTGAAATTATAGTTTTCGTCGTCATTATAGCTCTATACAATATGTAATGTTGTTAGTATGTAACGAAAATGAGTAGTACGATAAGATGTGTAGTATGATTTTACCCATCCTCGAGGACATCTGAAGAACCGATGCCCTCCATGAAGCCCACCGTCATACACCTGCACTACGCAGTTGTCACCGTGGCAGCATTTTGGACACTCTTCTTTCCTGTTATCATATGGTCTCAACCTACTCGATGGATGGAAATCTTTCTTACCCTGCAATGGGAAGTTGTCTAGTGGATCTGGGTACCAATCTGGACCATAAGATCCTGGCCAAACCACGGGATCAGTTCCCTTTCCCTTCCCCGATGCACCTGACATTGGTATGGACTCTCTTTGTTGGTTGTTATCTTCAGTTTTGCGCTCGGTGTGCACAAACAACTTGGACCCGTCGATATATAGGAAGTGGCATGGATGCGGGCTATGTAGGTCGATGTTAAAACTTTTTGAAAAGGCTATGTAGCATGTATTGTATGTAGCATGCAGTGTTGACGTGAATGCTCACTGAAAAGGCTACATCATACATTTGTACTACCGATGCTGAAGGAGACCACCTCGAAATTATCAGTGGTGCACAAGACGGCGGCGGCAATGGCGAGAGAAGCCAAGAAGCACCAGCGGCGAGAAGGGAAAAAAGCCATCCGGGAAGACTAAGGGAAAATAAACTAAAATCTAGTACTAGTGGTAGATGTAGGCTAGGGGGTGGGTCCCACTCCTCCGCATCGCCGACAAGACAGTCGGAGGAGGGGGCAGAAGGTGGCAGCTGGAGAACCTAAGGAATATAAGGATGATTTCTTTTGGGAGAAGAGAGGCGAGTATATTCTCCTCTTTTTTTTTGGTGGTATGAAGTTTCTATTTTGTGGCCATCATATCCTATCAATATGTATGCATGCAATGTGATCAACTATGAAGATTTACTTAATTTTGAACCTAAAATGATTGTGACCTGCATTATTGTTTATTCAACTGGCAGTCTTTGTTTTCCTTTTGATAGAAATTGGTGGACGGTTTGATGATTTAATATGAGCTTCCCTACAGCCTACAGAACTCCTGTTGCAAACAGGAACCCATGAAGAACTCTCTGTAGTGATAAAGCATCGTGCTACAGGGCTCAGATTGATTAGACGTAGGCTCTACTACAATCTAGTTATGAGGGCACCAGCAATGTATGGATACGGTGGTGTGTCTTTAGATGGGTCCCACAATGATGTGACATCATCTGTTAAATTGTTCACAGTGTTTAGAACCGGGTGCTAGGTCTATAAATGGGCCCCACGGTGCTTGGTACGTGAGAGAGAAAAAGATTGGAGCCTGTGTCTATGTATGGGAGCAGATTCTCTATAGATTCAGGCTCACAGTGTAAAGGACCTGATCCTATAGCAGCATTAAATGTATAGACACAGCTTAGACACGTACACTACGGACGCTCCGAGTAGTCAGCATTGATTTTATCTTTCTTGGACCAAAGTCGGTGCATGGGCCTGCATGCTGCAAGCATTTGAGTAACAACACGTATGATATTGTGGTTGTAACTTCAGGATTCCTATTAGTATGCTCTCTCTCTCTCTCCTGGTGAAATACAAACAGGGGGAAAACTATGAGTGCATGGGGAATTCAAAATCATACATATTGTAATAACTGATAATTAAATCTCACATATAAGAAGATAATGATTAAAAGGTATATGTACGAGTATTGATTTAAAATATGGCAAACAACAACAGCAGCAACAACAACAATTTAAAGACACAGATTATATCCTCCCAATAAAGTGATTTGATAAACTAACAATATATCTAGCTCTTGGGATATGGAGTATAAAATATATCCGGTTTGAAGACTTTTTGTCCTAAATCAAGTAATATCTGCAATGGTATTAATAGACAAAGATATAGCTAGCTTGTGTTTAAGTACGTCGATATTTAGTTAGTTACCCCTTGCATTGCGGGATAATAATGTTGGAGGGGGGGGGGGGCGGGGGGGGCCCTTAAGCCTCCAAATGGATCGCGCTGGCAGCAAGCAAACAACGGGCATGCATGCATGTATATACAAGTGCATGGTAGGTGCTGCGGCATTTGCGCATACATTATTGATCAGGCTTGAAAGCACAACCACTATTTGTGATCGCGTCATGAAAGAGGGAGAGAGACTACAATCTCAATCCAATTAGAAGTTTTTGCACGTCAATAATAGTACATTGCATGCTACAATGCAAGTTGTGCGTACACGTACACGGATTGGCACGCAATAAAACTCTGTACTTTGTAACGTACTTTGGGCCGTAACTTGTCCCATTATACTAGTAGTAGTAGGTATGAGCGCACCCAACGATTACTACTAGTCCTTTTCGTAGCTGGTTCACATGTCCTAAAGGGAGGTAGGCGAAAAGGTGTGCTGGACCCAAGGAAGAACACGAACGACCGACGCCATGCAAACCGTACCTTCACATGATTAACGGGAGCGCGCGCTGTGTACGATGCCTCCTCGCATCGCATGTGTCGATCGATCGGCTAGGCAAAGCTGCATGCATGCCTGTCTGCCGTTCCTTTGCGTTCAACCGTTTGATGATTCGATCAGTGGAGCTAGATTACAGGCTTATTTGGGACTCCTCCACAAGCTCCACCGTAAAGGAGTTATATAAAACGTGGAGCGGAGTGGTCATATTGTACGAGTGGAGCGATATATAAAGTTGTCTTAACAGTGTGTTTGGTTGGTTGCATGTTCTACATTGGTTGTACAGGCGGATGTAATTGCATAGGTGGATGCAGGGTTGGCGGGATACACCTAAATTGAGCTTCACTCCACGGCATGGCTCGTTGGATGCAGGATGAGGGTGGTGGTTTGATGGACCCACTGCGAATACAAGGTTGATATGTGCCCTTATGCGTTGAGTTTGTGATGAGTGATTGTCGGAGATGATCGGCTTTGGTTGAGTTTGGAGACTAACCATTGCGTGAGTACGTGTGCAACATATCTCTTGGCTGTGTTGGTGTGCAGGTGTGGAGCACGGAGACGATCGACGGACATGGAGAAGGTCAAGTAGAGACGTGTCATGCCGATAGACTGGGAGCGGTGAAGGACGAACGTGAGGCTTGGACCAAGGGACCAAGATGGCCGAAAGACTGATCGTGGTGGCTGACACTTGTGGACATCAACAAGCAAGAGCACATAAGAAGAAGTTGACCGTGTTGACTAAGTCAAGACGGCAGTTGACCAAGTCAAGCGGAGGCACTGGAGGACTTGGTGATCGGGTGGTCGAGGATGACGGTGGCACATGTCGAGAGAGCAGAGGAGGCGTAGCGCATATGCTTCTCTGGGCGGTTTGGTGGTTCGGGCTTCAAAACCACCGGCTGGACGGTTTTCGAGTTTGGGCCTCAAAACCCAGTTGGAGTTCCGGCGGGAACTGGAGGCGGCACGTGGCGTCATCGCGAAGTTTGCGTCGAGGCGAAGCAAAGTCGTGAAGAGTGCGTGGCCGTCGGATGCTTCTATCTCAAGTTGGACCATTATGCCCCTAGGGTTAAGTGGTTCAGCAAAATATCTAAGGGCATTATTGGGAATGTGTAATAACTTTATAAATAAGGTAGAGGCTGTCCCCAACTAGCTATCTCTTTACCGAGAACATCCAGTCACCAGTTGGCTCATGGACACCACGTTTGGGAGTTTTAAAGTTTTGGGGTTTGCTTGAGACAGTGGCCAAAGTTTCGAAGAAATTTTTACGCCCCTCTAGTCGCCTAGTTCGGTCCTTCACCCACACGTCACTCTTACCGGCTAAATAGGTTGTATCTACTATACTTATGCAGATAACCAAAGAACATCTTAGGTTTTTTTTATCTGCTCTTGCAAACTCACTAATCACCTTTTCATGTTCCACTCAGTTTTTTTTGAAAGTGAAACTACGGAGGGGAGAGCTTCCCCGCCTAGATTGTATTAAGAGGGTTTAAGAGTGCGAGATTACATCAAATGACTCAGGGCTAGCCTGAGAAGCGTTTACATAAAAACGAAGAAAATTGCGCCACTTGCGCAACCCCGGGATCATGGAAGCTGCGGCGAACCGCCCTTCCCAAGTGATGAGATCGTTGCACACACGGATGATTATGCCACGAGGAAGGTGCCTTTCGTTCCGGAAGATCGTCCCATTTCTTGCGTCCCATAGCCTCCAGAGAATCGCCAATAGAATTGATGGCCATGTCACTGAATCCTGCTGTGACGCTGGTGGTAGAGTCCATATATCTCTTTCCTCATTCTCGGCAAGGAAATGCAGTCCCAGGAGTCTCCACACCTGTCTGCTAACTGTACAATCGAAGAAAACATGATGCTTGTCCTCTGATGGGTGTGCACAGCGGTCACAGATTGAATTCTCCAAGGTTGTGTCCCTTCAGCTAGGATATACCGTGCAAAGCTTCAGCTAACAACCAAACACACCCATATATGTATGTTATATATATCCCAGCAGCTACACGTGTACATATGTGGATCGTTGATTTGTTCATCTTCGGCAATGCACATACAATCTGACGACGGGGACCATCTTCGGCGAACTAGCTTTGCATTGGTCATCATATAGCACTTACGTTGCTCTGACCGTTAGGTCATATAGAAGAAGAAAGTAGTACTAGTAACAAGACCGGCCGCTGGCCGATATCCATCCTCCGTGCTACGTACCTGTGTGTGGCTGCAGCTAGCTCGTCGTACATAGACCGGACCGGCCGGATCGGAGCAGGAGCTAGAGCCGTTAGGTTATCTCCTTTTCTGCGTCGGCGAAAGTACGTACCCTAAACCGGCCTGGAGCGGTAGGCCGTGCGCGTGGGGCCGTCCGGTCGCCGTCCCGGCCGGGTACAGTGCAACCACCCCTCACATGGCCAAGCGAGTCTCCTCTCTGACGCTGCTGCCTGCAATGCGTGCTGTGTAGCGTGTAGGTCTGTAGGACGAGCGAGATCGACGTAGTAGCTAGCTCCTCTCTCTAGATGCATCATGCATGGCCAAGAAAGGTAATTATTCAACTATATCAAAGCAGAGCTAGAAACCCGTGTTTGGTTGGGAACCTGGGCAGCACAGCCAGGCAGCTTCATCCAGCCCCAGGTATTTTTGGTGTTTATTAATCATTCTTATTAAAGATATAGTATTGCATAATTCATTTGATGGACAAAATAATTTAAATGCAGATGATATCAAGTATACGGTTCAGCTGGATCAGTCTTATTCGTGATTATAATTCATATATATCTTAGGCAAATTTGGCCGTGAGACACTTGAAAAACATGTAATTGGCTGCAGCACACCGCCAACTGCGATATTGGCCGCGGCACATTCCAAAATCAGGTTCATTTGCTACAACACACCACCCCCATTAAAATATAATTTTCGCTGGCTTTGAGAGAGAAGGTGAAATGACATGTTTGCCCTCGTTGTCTTCCTTGCTGCACGAACAGGTCCTTCCTCTTCCTCTCCTCGTGGCAGCCTACGGCGGTGCCTGGCCACACCCGCGCGGGACAGCAGCTGCGACTGCTCGCAGGAGCAGCGTGCGAGCGCTCTAGGGACGCGAAGGGGCGGCGGGGCCAAGTGACGGGGCAGGGCCCAGGAGGAACGGAGCTCGGCGGCGATGGAGGCACGGAGTACACAGGAGATGGCGTTCCAGATATGGAGGCTTGGCGTGAAGTAGCGAGGACGCCTTCTGATGCTCTTGCGGTGCTGAGGGTGGAGAGGATACGGAGGGAGATGGCTAGAATCGGGAGATCGGGAGTTCCGGTGAAGCTTCAACCATGGTGATGGCGGCAGCGATGCAGCCCTATGGAGCAGTGTGGAGGAGGGCGGAGTAGTGGTCTGGGAGTGGCGTGCGCACATGGTGCTCGAGGGGATGGGGCCGGCAGAGTGCTCTGTTAAAGGAGGAGGCGTTAATGGAGTTCGGTTTTTCGATTAATGGAGGAAGGAGAGAGAGAGAGAGGCTGCCGGTTGGAGGTGGAAGAAGACCGCAGGGGGCCCGGGGCTCCGGCAGTAGCACGGATACGGCGGCGCGATGGTTGGCTGTGGCTGCGGCGCACTGCAATGCCGGCGGCGGCGTTGTGCAGTGGCGCAGGGAGGCGGTGGCCGGCGATGGCGGGATGGGCGGCGGCGGTGGTTGCGTAGGGTGGTCGTAGCAGCAGCTCCAATGGCCGTGCGCGAGATGCGGTGATGCCGGAGAAGATGAACAGATGTGTCAACAATGGTAATCCTCGCCAGAGCACGGGGGTGGGAAGGTGGAGGCGCGGCGCCGGCAGCACGAGGAAAAAGACGAGGGCAAACACGTCATTTCCTCTACCTTCTCTCTCAAAACCAGTGAAAATTATATTTTAATGAGGACGGTGTGTTGTAGCAAACGAACCTAATTTTAGAGTGTGCCGCAGCTAATATCGCAGTTGGCTGTTTGCTACAGCCGATTATATGTCTTTCGAGTGTTCCACAGCCAAATCTGCCTATTATATATTATCGATCGATCGGTCCTTTTCGCTAACTAGCTAGCTAGGCCATATATGGGCCATGGGGATGTGCGGATGATGCTGTTTACATCGCCATCGTGGACGCGCCTCCACGCACAAAGTAGACGGGCCGCATGGTGTGCCCGCCTCTAATAGCTAGCTAGAGAGAGTTAGGTCGGACTGGGAGATTAGCGGCCCATATATGATCGTCGTCGACCGCGCCATTGATGCAGAACGCAATCAATCACGCATGGGACTGGGAGGACGCGACGGCGATGCAGCTCGTACGCGCGTCAGCGTCTTAAGCGGCAGACGTCCGCGCGCTGTCCGTACGAAATCAACGTCGTCACGTTGCTAGCCGCGGTGTCGCTAGCGCCGTACTAGATGGCTAAACGGGCAGCGACAGCGTGCCACGACACGGACCGTCTAGGGAAGTCCCAATGCTAGAACCCGCAGCCGGTACTTTTTAAGTCTATTTGTTGCATGAATCATGAATGGGTTGGTAACGTGCAAATTGACCGTCTCACTCCCACATGGATTATATTTCACGGATGGAGCCGGATGCTGCATTCGGCATTTTGTTATTATTCATTCATTCATCACGTCCGGACAGCCCGTATTAGCTTGGCGCCTCGCTTATCTCTGGTCCGTAGCCTACTCTACATAGGTCGTCGTCGCATCGATCATACCAAAGCGACGCTTGCCCCTTTCCCGTAATCGCATGCACGCGTACAGGTCATCTGTTTTTTTTTTTGATAATTAGGTCATCTGCTTTCGTGTAGGGCTTCATGGATGTGATCAGCGCCACCGTTTTTTTTTTCAAGAAATGCTGAGCTCTACTAATCAGGAAGAGTTACATCACTTACCATTAAATTTGCAGCGAAGTCAGACGACAAAGCTTTATAAGCATGCTTTGCTAGAAAATGAGCAACCTCTATTCTGACCTAAACAAACCCCCTAAATCTCATCCGCGAGCGCTCTTGATTCCTTTACTTGTAGGACTAGGCAGGATTTTTTATCAGTCCCCAAATTCAAAGCCTGGCAAAATATAACACTCAGTTTCCCCGGTGATTGGGTGAGATCCATTGCATAGCTAGAAGGAGAGCCTCTCTATACGCAAGCAATTCAGTCCCTTCTGCATCAAAACAATAAAATTGAACTCATGTTGAAGCTGAGGAGGTTTCCTCTATAGACAACATTTCCAATGTATAATCACCCTTTTCTATTTTTTTTGTGTACCCACTGTTTGCTTGCCTTTGTTATCCACAAACTGATGGTGTTTTCAGATCTTTAACAATGAAGCCTTATAACTCATTAAGAAAAATAACAGGCCCCTCAACCAGTATTTGTTTACCTTCCATTTGGTTGCAGGCATACCACTCTCCACAACATCATTAGAACATTATCATGCATCACATTATTGCAGAAAGATAATCTACAAGGTGGTGTCCAAATGTTGATTGATCCATAGTAGGCAGGGAGCTTCCGAACCACCGAATAGCAGAAAGACTTAAAGATGGCAATGGGGACCCATGACCCGATACCCGACGGGTATTACTCCATTAGGGTTCGAATATGGACTAAACACTCTATCCATGGGTGCACAAATAGGCAAAACCCTTCACCCATCGGGTACGCGGGTATTGAAACGTTTTAGCATCCCCATACCCGTTAACCCATGGGTGAAAAATACTCGGGAGCCCGCATAGACATTCCACCTCCCTAGGCCCAAAATCAAAGTAGCCCGGCCCAAATAAATGGAAACCCTAAATATTTAACCCATCGCCTCCCAATTCCCCACCCCTCTTGCACGCCACCAGCCCACCATCCACAGCTCATGCCTCCCTTCCAGCCGCACGCCACTGCCCACCGCCCACCAGAGAAGCTTTCTCACCCTTCCATTGTTGGCGGGTATAGGTGACCCGCCGGGTCTAGTTTACCAGCTGGGTATGGGTCTGGGGAAAATTCCCCACCTGCAGCTGGGTATGGGGATTCTAGTAGTATTAGATTTTTCAAGTGGAGATGGGTACGGGGTGTCAATACACGATGGGGATTTACCCATTGCTATCCCTAGACAGACTCATATGTCATTGTCATTTGTTAGGCAACGTGCATCCCCGGCCGAATCTTAATATTAATAATTAGAGGTCTTCAATAGAGTATCCATGTTAATACTCGGTAGACATGCTAGAGAAAAAAGAAGAAAAATGCATTTAACTTGGTAGACTCTAATCATCAATTAGCAATAATATACATGGGATCCATTCTATTTTGTATAAATTACCCACCTATGCCATTACAAAAAATAAATAAAATAGCATCCTTAAATTTGCAGCGAAGTCAGACGACAAAGCTTTATAAGCATGCTTTGCTAGAAAATGAGCAACCTCTATTCTGACCTAAACAAACCCCCTAAATCTCATCCGCGAGCGCTCTTGATTCCTTTACTTGTAGGACTAGGCAGGATTTTTTATCAGTCCCCAAATTCAAAGCCTGGCAAAATATAACACTCAGTTTCCCCGGTGATTGGGTGAGATCCATTGCATAGCTAGAAGGAGAGCCTCTCTATACGCAAGCAATTCAGTCCCTTCTGCATCAAAACAATAAAATTGAACTCATGTTGAAGCTGAGGAGGTTTCCTCTATAGACAACATTTCCAATGTATAATCACCCTTTTCTATTTTTTTTGTGTACCCACTGTTTGCTTGCCT
>JAHUYU010003494.1:0-14907 GCA_030439765.1 Tripidium arundinaceum | reverse complement strand
GATGAAGAAAGGCGGAGGAGGAAAAAAGATAATAAACCACACGTCGCTATTTATATTGACGTGTGCGCCTCATTAAAATCTGCTCCCTCTGTCGTCATCCTAGGCCCACAATGTTCTTGTCACTGGCCACGCTGTCCACCATCCAACACAACCGCCATCACAACTACAACCCCATACCTCCATTTTCTTCTTCCTTCTCTTCCTCCTTATCACCATGTTGCCCTGTTGCCACCATCGCGACCACCATTGTGGCCATAGCCAACCTCATTGTCCATCGTTGTGCAGGGTTGGCGATGGGGGTGACAAGCGCAAAGCTAGCATAAGGTGGAGCAATGGTGGTGGTGATGGGAGGTGGATGTTAAGGTCGTCAATGACCTTGGCTATGGTGGAGGCAGCGGTGGCGGAGGGCGTGTGGAGGAAGACGAAAGGTGGGAATGGAACAAGAGAATAAACCACGTGTTGCTATCTTCACAGACATATGCGTGTTTTTAAAGCTTGCCCCCCTCTATCGCCACCCTAGGCCAACGACGTTCTTGTCATCGGTCATGTTGTGCACCACCCAAACCCCATTACCACCGCTGTTGTAGCCCCGCCCTTCTCTAACCTCTATTTTCTTATTTGTTCTCGTCCTCCTTCTAACCATGTTGTCTCACTACCATCGTCTCGACTGCCGCCCTACCATCAGTGACCTCATCACCCACCTTCCACCGCCATCATCTTCACTGTGCCCTTCCCAAATCTCAAGTGGAGAGGAACTAGTGGCGCCCCTTGCCCCCACAACCGACTCTTCCCATCCGATTGTCTTCCGCCGCCTGCCTCGTCGTCCGATGAACTGCCACCATGAACACTTCTAGGCCCTATTTTGGAGATCTTTTGTGGACATCATAGGGTTTCAGTTTTGGCGATCGATGAAACAAGTATATATGACTAATGCGTGTTTTATAGGGAAGAATGTAGGAGTTAGTCTTAGTCACACATTGAGAATGACCACAAGCAATTTGGCCCCAAGATTTGTGATTGATTGAATATGACGCATAGGATGAACAAGAAGACTAAGGACATTCTAGAACGAATATAGGCTGTGATCATGTGGACATTTGGCACGTATCATATATGTAAGTCTTTGTTTTTTCTTTGGACGTACTATTAAGGGGGTCCAAGGAATTCAACCTAAGGGAGTAGAAGTGAGAGCACAGAGATACATGAAATTCTCTTCTAATTCGATTTAATACTCTATTAGCTTATTTTTAGATTCTTCCATTAGTTTGTCCATTTTTTTATGGTCTATCACAACTTCATTTCTAAGAAAGTCTCGCTGTAATGCATGGGTATTCTTTTAGTTCCTTTACAGTGACATGCCACAGGAACCTAGCCCAGATTTCGTCCACTTATATATGTAATCAACCAGTCCGGCAGCTCATAGTGTGACAGTGTAAATTTGAGTGCTACTAAATTGTTGTTTTCACATGTTGGCCGCTACCAATACTAGTACTATACGTCGAGTTGAGTAACGTGAGTTTTTTCTCCCACAAAATGTTAGTAAACTGAATAACAAAATGTTTGTACGTTGAATGGCTACGCAAACTGTAAAACGAATGATCTTCCTGCTGTGGGGAACAGAAGAAATCACGTAAAGGCTGCATAGGCTACATAAAACGTACAATCGCCAAAATTCCAGACAGTTTTAAGGAAAAATTCCAATCATTTTTTTTTTTTGCGATACAGAAAAATTCCAATCATGCCCTGTACAAGGGCTTCAGATTCAGTCAGCCGCCGGTGTACAAATGGGCTGATTCGTGAAGGATCCTGTGCTGCTGTGCGTTTTTTTAGGAAAGCCATGCGACACGTTTTATTGATTATCAAACATGGTTACATCGTTTACCAGAGCCTCAAGAATAAAACCAGGGGCTTCATCGACCCAAATACAGTTTTCTTTCAAAGATAAAGCTACTCTAGCTAGTTCATGCGCCACCTGTGCTCGTTTGTTAATTGATAACAACATTCTGGGAGCAGTGCACGGCATCCTCTTGGAAAATGAGAAAAGAAAATGATATTTCTCTATTGCCTCCGTCTCCTTTCGTCTCCAGATAACGTATGGCTCGACAAGACACACATCTATACAAATCGCAACACTGGTAAACTTGCACAGAGTGATTACACGTCCAGTTCCTTATGCGGGTATAGCTACAGGTCTTTGGCTGGTCTTGATTCCTTTGATAGCTGCAGAATTGCAAGAGGATCATCAATAAAAACTTTAGTAGCGATTGGCCCCAAGATTTGTGATTGATTGAATATGACGCATAGGATGAACAAGAAGACTAAGGACATTCTAGAACGAATATAGGCTGTGATCATGTGGACATTTGGCACGTATCATATATGTAAGTCTTTGTTTTTTCTTTGGACGTACTATTAAGGGGGTCCAAGGAATTCAACCTAAGGGAGTAGAAGTGAGAGCACAGAGATACATGAAATTCTCTTCTAATTCGATTTAATACTCTATTAGCTTATTTTAGATTCTTCCATTAGTTTGTCCATTTTTTTATGGTCTATCACAACTTCATTTCTAAGAAAGTCTCGCTGAAGGCATGGTTTCTTCTCAGTGTCATTCATGCTCTAAATTTGAAATTCCATATAGGTTCCGAATCAAATATATGATGCCAATCGCTACTAAAGTTTTTATTGATGATCCTCTTGCAATTCTGCAGCTATCAAAGGAATCAAGACCAGCCAAAGACCTGTAGCTATACCCGCATAAGGAACTGGACGTGTAATCACTCTGTGCAAGTTTACCAGTGTTGCGATTTGTATAGATGTGTGTCTTGTCGAGCCATACGTTATCTGGAGACGAAAGGAGACGGAGGCAATAGAGAAATATCATTTTCTTTTCTCATTTTCCAAGAGGATGCCGTGCACTGCTCCCAGAATGTTGTTATCAATTAACAAACGAGCACAGGTGGCGCATGAACTAGCTAGAGTAGCTTTATCTTTGAAAGAAAACTGTATTTGGGTCGATGAAGCCCCTGGTTTTATTCTTGAGGCTCTGGTAAACGATGTAACCATGTTTGATAATCAATAAAACGTGTCGCATGGCTTTCCTAAAAAAACGCACAGCAGCACAGGATCCTTCACGAATCAGCCCATTTGTACACCGGCGGCTGACTGAATCTGAAGCCCTTGTACAGGGCATGATTGGAATTTTTCTGTATCGCAAAAAAAAAAAATGATTGGAATTTTTCCTTAAAACTGTCTGGAATTTTGGCGATTGTACGTTTTATGTAGCCTATGCAGCCTTTACGTGATTTCTTCTGTTCCCCACAGCAGGAAGATCATTCGTTTTACAGTTTGCGTAGCCATTCAACGTACAAACATTTTGTTATTCAGTTTACTAACATTTTGTGGGAGAAAAAACTCACGTTACTCAACTCGACGTATAGTACTAGTATTGGTAGCGGCCAACATGTGAAAACAACAATTTAGTAGCACTCAAATTTACACTGTCACACTATGAGCTGCCGGACTGGTTGATTACATATATAAGTGGACGAAATCTGGGCTAGGTTCCTGTGGCATGTCACTGTAAAGGAACTAAAAGAATACCCATGCATTACAGCGAGACTTTCTTAGAAATGAAGTTGTGATAGACCATAAAAAAATGGACAAACTAATGGAAGAATCTAAAAATAAGCTAATAGAGTATTAAATCGAATTAGAAGAGAATTTCATGTATCTCTGTGCTCTCACTTCTACTCCCTTAGGTTGAATTCCTTGGACCCCCTTAATAGTACGTCCAAAGAAAAAACAAAGACTTACATATATGATACGTGCCAAATGTCCACATGATCACAGCCTATATTCGTTCTAGAATGTCCTTAGTCTTCTTGTTCATCCTATGCGTCATATTCAATCAATCACAAATCTTGGGGCCAAATTGCTTGTGGTCATTCTCAATGTGTGACTAAGACTAACTCCTACATTCTTCCCTATAAAACACGCATTAGTCATATATACTTGTTTCATCGATCGCCAAAACTGAAACCCTATGATGTCCACAAAAGATCTCCAAAATAGGGCCTAGAAGTGTTCATGGTGGCAGTTCATCGGACGACGAGGCAGGCGGCGGAAGACAATCGGATGGGAAGAGTCGGTTGTGGGGGCAAGGGGCGCCACTAGTTCCTCTCCACTTGAGATTTGGGAAGGGCACAGTGAAGATGATGGCGGTGGAAGGTGGGTGATGAGGTCACTGATGGTAGGGCGGCAGTCGAGACGATGGTAGTGAGACAACATGGTTAGAAGGAGGACGAGAACAAATAAGAAAATAGAGGTTAGAGAAGGGCGGGGCTACAACAGCGGTGGTAATGGGGTTTGGGTGGTGCACAACATGACCGATGACAAGAACGTCGTTGGCCTAGGGTGGCGATAGAGGGGGGCAAGCTTTAAAAACACGCATATGTCTGTGAAGATAGCAACACGTGGTTTATTCTCTTGTTCCATTCCCACCTTTCGTCTTCCTCCACACGCCCTCCGCCACCGCTGCCTCCACCATAGCCAAGGTCATTGACGACCTTAACATCCACCTCCCATCACCACCACCATTGCTCCACCTTATGCTAGCTTTGCGCTTGTCACCCCCATCGCCAACCCTGCACAACGATGGACAATGAGGTTGGCTATGGCCACAATGGTGGTCGCGATGGTGGCAACAGGGCAACATGGTGATAAGGAGGAAGAGAAGGAAGAAGAAAATGGAGGTATGGGGTTGTAGTTGTGATGGCGGTTGTGTTGGATGGTGGACAGCGTGGCCAGTGACAAGAACATTGTGGGCCTAGGATGACGACAGAGGGAGCAGATTTTAATGAGGCGCACACGTCAATATAAATAGCGACGTGTGGTTTATTATCTTTTTTCCTCCTCCGCCTTTCTTCATCCTCTGCACCCTCCACTGTCGTTGCCGCCTCAACCGTCGCCAAAGGCTATCGGCAACCTCACCTCCCACCGCCACCGCCACCGCCACCGCCAGAGCACTGCCCTTTGCTAACGTTGTGCTCGTCACCCCTGCCGCTGACCTTGCCTCATCTCACCACCCTTGAACCGCCATCACCACAGGGCGGGCTGCCCTAATCATCTCTCTAAGGCCAAGGACATCGGAGAGCCCCTCAAAGTATAAATATGAATCCTAACCCTAATCTCTTCTGCCCCGCCACCGCCAGCCTTGATTGTCGCCCTTGGCCAGCGACGAGCACGCCGCCGGAAGACGTCGCGCCATGCGTAGCTACTAGCTAGCAGTGCCGTCGCACTCGCGTCTAATAAGGACTTGGTTAGTATCTGTGCAAGTACGTAAGCGCCGATCAGAGCCTCCTAACTCTGTGTCTATGTATACAAGCGACCCCAGATCGAACAGTGAAGGTTGTTGTGTGCCAATCCACCCGCACCTCCGATCCCATCTTCCAAGCCCTACCCCGCCGCCTCCGACTCCGACTCGCCCTGTGGTGATGGCGGTTCAAGGGTGGTGAGATGAGGCAAGGTCAGCGGCAGGGGTGACGAGCACAACGTTAGCAAAGGGCAGTGCTCTGGCGGTGGCGGTGGCGGTGGCGGTGGGAGGTGAGGTTGCCGATAGCCTTTGGCGACGGTTGAGGCGGCAACGACAGTGGAGGGTGCAGAGGATGAAGAAAGGCGGAGGAGGAAAAAAGATAATAAACCACACGTCGCTATTTATATTGACGTGTGCGCCTCATTAAAATCTGCTCCCTCTGTCGTCATCCTAGGCCCACAATGTTCTTGTCACTGGCCACGCTGTCCACCATCCAACACAACCGCCATCACAACTACAACCCCATACCTCCATTTTCTTCTTCCTTCTCTTCCTCCTTATCACCATGTTGCCCTGTTGCCACCATCGCGACCACCATTGTGGCCATAGCCAACCTCATTGTCCATCGTTGTGCAGGGTTGGCGATGGGGGTGACAAGCGCAAAGCTAGCATAAGGTGGAGCAATGGTGGTGGTGATGGGAGGTGGATGTTAAGGTCGTCAATGACCTTGGCTATGGTGGAGGCAGCGGTGGCGGAGGGCGTGTGGAGGAAGACGAAAGGTGGGAATGGAACAAGAGAATAAACCACGTGTTGCTATCTTCACAGACATATGCGTGTTTTTAAAGCTTGCCCCCCTCTATCGCCACCCTAGGCCAACGACGTTCTTGTCATCGGTCATGTTGTGCACCACCCAAACCCCATTACCACCGCTGTTGTAGCCCCGCCCTTCTCTAACCTCTATTTTCTTATTTGTTCTCGTCCTCCTTCTAACCATGTTGTCTCACTACCATCGTCTCGACTGCCGCCCTACCATCAGTGACCTCATCACCCACCTTCCACCGCCATCATCTTCACTGTGCCCTTCCCAAATCTCAAGTGGAGAGGAACTAGTGGCGCCCCTTGCCCCCACAACCGACTCTTCCCATCCGATTGTCTTCCGCCGCCTGCCTCGTCGTCCGATGAACTGCCACCATGAACACTTCTAGGCCCTATTTTGGAGATCTTTTGTGGACATCATAGGGTTTCAGTTTTGGCGATCGATGAAACAAGTATATATGACTAATGCGTGTTTTATAGGGAAGAATGTAGGAGTTAGTCTTAGTCACACATTGAGAATGACCACAAGCAATTTGGCCCCAAGATTTGTGATTGATTGAATATGACGCATAGGATGAACAAGAAGACTAAGGACATTCTAGAACGAATATAGGCTGTGATCATGTGGACATTTGGCACGTATCATATATGTAAGTCTTTGTTTTTTCTTTGGACGTACTATTAAGGGGGTCCAAGGAATTCAACCTAAGGGAGTAGAAGTGAGAGCACAGAGATACATGAAATTCTCTTCTAATTCGATTTAATACTCTATTAGCTTATTTTTAGATTCTTCCATTAGTTTGTCCATTTTTTTTATGGTCTATCACAACTTCATTTCTAAGAAAGTCTCGCTGTAATGCATGGGTATTCTTTTAGTTCCTTTACAGTGACATGCCACAGGAACCTAGCCCAGATTTCGTCCACTTATATATGTAATCAACCAGTCCGGCAGCTCATAGTGTGACAGTGTAAATTTGAGTGCTACTAAATTGTTGTTTTCACATGTTGGCCGCTACCAATACTAGTACTATACGTCGAGTTGAGTAACGTGAGTTTTTTCTCCCACAAAATGTTAGTAAACTGAATAACAAAATGTTTGTACGTTGAATGGCTACGCAAACTGTAAAACGAATGATCTTCCTGCTGTGGGGAACAGAAGAAATCACGTAAAGGCTGCATAGGCTACATAAAACGTACAATCGCCAAAATTCCAGACAGTTTTAAGGAAAAATTCCAATCATTTTTTTTTTTTGCGATACAGAAAAATTCCAATCATGCCCTGTACAAGGGCTTCAGATTCAGTCAGCCGCCGGTGTACAAATGGGCTGATTCGTGAAGGATCCTGTGCTGCTGTGCGTTTTTTTAGGAAAGCCATGCGACACGTTTTATTGATTATCAAACATGGTTACATCGTTTACCAGAGCCTCAAGAATAAAACCAGGGGCTTCATCGACCCAAATACAGTTTTCTTTCAAAGATAAAGCTACTCTAGCTAGTTCATGCGCCACCTGTGCTCGTTTGTTAATTGATAACAACATTCTGGGAGCAGTGCACGGCATCCTCTTGGAAAATGAGAAAAGAAAATGATATTTCTCTATTGCCTCCGTCTCCTTTCGTCTCCAGATAACGTATGGCTCGACAAGACACACATCTATACAAATCGCAACACTGGTAAACTTGCACAGAGTGATTACACGTCCAGTTCCTTATGCGGGTATAGCTACAGGTCTTTGGCTGGTCTTGATTCCTTTGATAGCTGCAGAATTGCAAGAGGATCATCAATAAAAACTTTAGTAGCGATTGGCCCCAAGATTTGTGATTGATTGAATATGACGCATAGGATGAACAAGAAGACTAAGGACATTCTAGAACGAATATAGGCTGTGATCATGTGGACATTTGGCACGTATCATATATGTAAGTCTTTGTTTTTTCTTTGGACGTACTATTAAGGGGGTCCAAGGAATTCAACCTAAGGGAGTAGAAGTGAGAGCACAGAGATACATGAAATTCTCTTCTAATTCGATTTAATACTCTATTAGCTTATTTTTAGATTCTTCCATTAGTTTGTCCATTTTTTTATGGTCTATCACAACTTCATTTCTAAGAAAGTCTCGCTGAAGGCATGGTTTCTTCTCAGTGTCATTCATGCTCTAAATTTGAAATTCCATATAGGTTCCGAATCAAATATATGATGCCAATCGCTACTAAAGTTTTTATTGATGATCCTCTTGCAATTCTGCAGCTATCAAAGGAATCAAGACCAGCCAAAGACCTGTAGCTATACCCGCATAAGGAACTGGACGTGTAATCACTCTGTGCAAGTTTACCAGTGTTGCGATTTGTATAGATGTGTGTCTTGTCGAGCCATACGTTATCTGGAGACGAAAGGAGACGGAGGCAATAGAGAAATATCATTTTCTTTTCTCATTTTCCAAGAGGATGCCGTGCACTGCTCCCAGAATGTTGTTATCAATTAACAAACGAGCACAGGTGGCGCATGAACTAGCTAGAGTAGCTTTATCTTTGAAAGAAAACTGTATTTGGGTCGATGAAGCCCCTGGTTTTATTCTTGAGGCTCTGGTAAACGATGTAACCATGTTTGATAATCAATAAAACGTGTCGCATGGCTTTCCTAAAAAAACGCACAGCAGCACAGGATCCTTCACGAATCAGCCCATTTGTACACCGGCGGCTGACTGAATCTGAAGCCCTTGTACAGGGCATGATTGGAATTTTTCTGTATCGCAAAAAAAAAAAATGATTGGAATTTTTCCTTAAAACTGTCTGGAATTTTGGCGATTGTACGTTTTATGTAGCCTATGCAGCCTTTACGTGATTTCTTCTGTTCCCCACAGCAGGAAGATCATTCGTTTTACAGTTTGCGTAGCCATTCAACGTACAAACATTTTGTTATTCAGTTTACTAACATTTTGTGGGAGAAAAAACTCACGTTACTCAACTCGACGTATAGTACTAGTATTGGTAGCGGCCAACATGTGAAAACAACAATTTAGTAGCACTCAAATTTACACTGTCACACTATGAGCTGCCGGACTGGTTGATTACATATATAAGTGGACGAAATCTGGGCTAGGTTCCTGTGGCATGTCACTGTAAAGGAACTAAAAGAATACCCATGCATTACAGCGAGACTTTCTTAGAAATGAAGTTGTGATAGACCATAAAAAAATGGACAAACTAATGGAAGAATCTAAAAATAAGCTAATAGAGTATTAAATCGAATTAGAAGAGAATTTCATGTATCTCTGTGCTCTCACTTCTACTCCCTTAGGTTGAATTCCTTGGACCCCCTTAATAGTACGTCCAAAGAAAAAACAAAGACTTACATATATGATACGTGCCAAATGTCCACATGATCACAGCCTATATTCGTTCTAGAATGTCCTTAGTCTTCTTGTTCATCCTATGCGTCATATTCAATCAATCACAAATCTTGGGGCCAAATTGCTTGTGGTCATTCTCAATGTGTGACTAAGACTAACTCCTACATTCTTCCCTATAAAACACGCATTAGTCATATATACTTGTTTCATCGATCGCCAAAACTGAAACCCTATGATGTCCACAAAAGATCTCCAAAATAGGGCCTAGAAGTGTTCATGGTGGCAGTTCATCGGACGACGAGGCAGGCGGCGGAAGACAATCGGATGGGAAGAGTCGGTTGTGGGGGCAAGGGGCGCTACTAGTTCCTCTCCACTTGAGATTTGGGAAGGGCACAGTGAAGATGATGGCGGTGGAAGGTGGGTGATGAGGTCACTGATGGTAGGGCGGCAGTCGAGACGATGGTAGTGAGACAACATGGTTAGAAGGAGGACGAGAACAAATAAGAAAATAGAGGTTAGAGAAGGGCGGGGCTACAACAGCGGTGGTAATGGGGTTTGGGTGGTGCACAACATGACCGATGACAAGAACGTCGTTGGCCTAGGGTGGCGATAGAGGGGGGCAAGCTTTAAAAACACGCATATGTCTGTGAAGATAGCAACACGTGGTTTATTCTCTTGTTCCATTCCCACCTTTCGTCTTCCTCCACACGCCCTCCGCCACCGCTGCCTCCACCATAGCCAAGGTCATTGACGACCTTAACATCCACCTCCCATCACCACCACCATTGCTCCACCTTATGCTAGCTTTGCGCTTGTCACCCCCATCGCCAACCCTGCACAACGATGGACAATGAGGTTGGCTATGGCCACAATGGTGGTCGCGATGGTGGCAACAGGGCAACATGGTGATAAGGAGGAAGAGAAGGAAGAAGAAAATGGAGGTATGGGGTTGTAGTTGTGATGGCGGTTGTGTTGGATGGTGGACAGCGTGGCCAGTGACAAGAACATTGTGGGCCTAGGATGACGACAGAGGGAGCAGATTTTAATGAGGCGCACACGTCAATATAAATAGCGACGTGTGGTTTATTATCTTTTTTCCTCCTCCGCCTTTCTTCATCCTCTGCACCCTCCACTGTCGTTGCCGCCTCAACCGTCGCCAAAGGCTATCGGCAACCTCACCTCCCACCGCCACCGCCACCGCCACCGCCAGAGCACTGCCCTTTGCTAACGTTGTGCTCGTCACCCCTGCCGCTGACCTTGCCTCATCTCACCACCCTTGAACCGCCATCACCACAGGGCGGGCTGCCCTAATCATCTCTCTAAGGCCAAGGACATCGGAGAGCCCCTCAAAGTATAAATATGAATCCTAACCCTAATCTCTTCTGCCCCGCCACCGCCAGCCTTGATTGTCGCCCTTGGCCAGCGACGAGCACGCCGCCGGAAGACGTCGCGCCATGCGTAGCTACTAGCTAGCAGTGCCGTCGCACTCGCGTCTAATAAGGACTTGGTTAGTATCTGTGCAAGTACGTAAGCGCCGATCAGAGCCTCCTAACTCTGTGTCTATGTATACAAGCGACCCCAGATCGAACAGTGAAGGTTGTTGTGTGCCAATCCACCCGCACCTCCGATCCCATCTTCCAAGCCCTACCCCGCCGCCTCCGACTCCGACTCGCCCCTGATGGCAGGACAAACCCGCGATTGCGAGAGCAGCGCTTCCCGGAATGGCCGCTCCGCCCGCGCGGGGTCGCAGCCGGTCTCCGATCTCGATCCGGCCGCGGGAAAGGATGCGGCGCCGCGCGGGCGCCACGCCATGGCTGCTGAGCTCGAGGAGCGCCTGCTCAAGAGGCTAGACGAGTTGTACGTTGCGGCCCTGGCCCGCCTCGCCGACCTCGGCCACGGCGAGGAGGCATCACTTGAGGCCGTTCTCCACTCAGGCCACTGCTACGGCAAGCTCAGCGACCCCGTTTCCAATATCCTCACCAACACCCGCGCTTATTTATCCGACCCTGGCCACGCCGGTAGGGCCGGTGGCTGGGGCAGAAGAGATTAGGGTTAGGATTCATATTTATACTTTGAGGGGCTCTCCGATGTCCTTGGCCTTAGAGAGATGATTAGGGCAGCCCGCCCTGTGGTGATGGCGGTTCAAGGGTGGTGAGATGAGGCAAGGTCAGCGGCAGGGGTGACGAGCACAACGTTAGCAAAGGGCAGTGCTCTGGCGGTGGCGGTGGCGGTGGCGGTGGGAGGTGAGGTTGCCGATAGCCTTTGGCGACGGTTGAGGCGGCAACGACAGTGGAGGGTGCAGAGGATGAAGAAAGGCGGAGGAGGAAAAAAGATAATAAACCACACGTCGCTATTTATATTGACGTGTGCGCCTCATTAAAATCTGCTCCCTCTGTCGTCATCCTAGGCCCACAATGTTCTTGTCACTGGCCACGCTGTCCACCATCCAACACAACCGCCATCACAACTACAACCCCATACCTCCATTTTCTTCTTCCTTCTCTTCCTCCTTATCACCATGTTGCCCTGTTGCCACCATCGCGACCACCATTGTGGCCATAGCCAACCTCATTGTCCATCGTTGTGCAGGGTTGGCGATGGGGGTGACAAGCGCAAAGCTAGCATAAGGTGGAGCAATGGTGGTGGTGATGGGAGGTGGATGTTAAGGTCGTCAATGACCTTGGCTATGGTGGAGGCAGCGGTGGCCAGTGACAAGAACATTGTGGGCCTAGGATGACGACAGAGGGAGCAGATTTTAATGAGGCGCACACGTCAATATAAATAGCGACGTGTGGTTTATTATCTTTTTTCCTCCTCCGCCTTTCTTCATCCTCTGCACCCTCCACTGTCGTTGCCGCCTCAACCGTCGCCAAAGGCTATCGGCAACCTCACCTCCCACCGCCACCGCCACCGCCACCGCCAGAGCACTGCCCTTTGCTAACGTTGTGCTCGTCACCCCTGCCGCTGACCTTGCCTCATCTCACCACCCTTGAACCGCCATCACCACAGGGCGGGCTGCCCTAATCATCTCTCTAAGGCCAAGGACATCGGAGAGCCCCTCAAAGTATAAATATGAATCCTAACCCTAATCTCTTCTGCCCCAGCCACCGGCCCTACCGGCGTGGCCAGGGTCGGATAAATAAGCGCGGGTGTTGGTGAGGATATTGGAAACGGGGTCGCTGAGCTTGCCGTAGCAGTGGCCTGAGTGGAGAACGGCCTCAAGTGATGCCTCCTCGCCGTGGCCGAGGTCGGCGAGGCGGGCCAGGGCCGCAACGTACAACTCGTCTAGCCTCTTGAGCAGGCGCTCCTCGAGCTCAGCAGCCATGGCGTGGCGCCCGCGCGGCGCCGCATCCTTTCCCGCGGCCGGATCGAGATCGGAGACCGGCTGCGACCCCGCGCGGGCGGAGCGGCCATTCCGGGAAGCGCTGCTCTCGCAATCGCGGGTTTGTCCTGCCATCAGGGGCGAGTCGGAGTCGGAGGCGGCGGGGTAGGGCTTGGAAGATGGGATCGGAGGTGCGGGTGGATTGGCACACAACAACCTTCACTGTTCGATCTGGGGTCGCTTGTATACATAGACACAGAGTTAGGAGGCTCTGATCGGCGCTTACGTACTTGCACAGATACTAACCAAGTCCTTATTAGACGCGAGTGCGACGGCACTGCTAGCTAGTAGCTACGCATGGCGCGACGTCTTCCGGCGGCGTGCTCGTCGCTGGCCAAGGGCGACAATCAAGGCTGGCGGTGGCGGGGCAGAAGAGATTAGGGTTAGGATTCATATTTATACTTTGAGGGGCTCTCCGATGTCCTTGGCCTTAGAGAGATGATTAGGGCAGCCCGCCCTGTGGTGATGGCGGTTCAAGGGTGGTGAGATGAGGCAAGGTCAGCGGCAGGGGTGACGAGCACAACGTTAGCAAAGGGCAGTGCTCTGGCGGTGGCGGTGGCGGTGGCGGTGGGAGGTGAGGTTGCCGATAGCCTTTGGCGACGGTTGAGGCGGCAACGACAGTGGAGGGTGCAGAGGATGAAGAAAGGCGGAGGAGGAAAAAAGATAATAAACCACACGTCGCTATTTATATTGACGTGTGCGCCTCATTAAAATCTGCTCCCTCTGTCGTCATCCTAGGCCCACAATGTTCTTGTCACTGGCCACGCTGTCCACCATCCAACACAACCGCCATCACAACTACAACCCCATACCTCCATTTTCTTCTTCCTTCTCTTCCTCCTTATCACCATGTTGCCCTGTTGCCACCATCGCGACCACCATTGTGGCCATAGCCAACCTCATTGTCCATCGTTGTGCAGGGTTGGCGATGGGGGTGACAAGCGCAAAGCTAGCATAAGGTGGAGCAATGGTGGTGGTGATGGGAGGTGGATGTTAAGGTCGTCAATGACCTTGGCTATGGTGGAGGCAGCGGTGGCGGAGGGCGTGTGGAGGAAGACGAAAGGTGGGAATGGAACAAGAGAATAAACCACGTGTTGCTATCTTCACAGACATATGCGTGTTTTTAAAGCTTGCCCCCCTCTATCGCCACCCTAGGCCAACGACGTTCTTGTCATCGGTCATGTTGTGCACCACCCAAACCCCATTACCACCGCTGTTGTAGCCCCGCCCTTCTCTAACCTCTATTTTCTTATTTGTTCTCGTCCTCCTTCTAACCATGTTGTCTCACTACCATCGTCTCGACTGCCGCCCTACCATCAGTGACCTCATCACCCACCTTCCACCGCCATCATCTTCACTGTGCCCTTCCCAAATCTCAAGTGGAGAGGAACTAGTAGCGCCCCTTGCCCCCACAACCGACTCTTCCCATCCGATTGTCTTCCGCCGCCTGCCTCGTCGTCCGATGAACTGCCACCATGAACACTTCTAGGCCCTATTTTGGAGATCTTTTGTGGACATCATAGGGTTTCAGTTTTGGCGATCGATGAAACAAGTATATATGACTAATGCGTGTTTTATAGGGAAGAATGTAGGAGTTAGTCTTAGTCACACATTGAGAATGACCACAAGCAATTTGGCCCCAAGATTTGTGATTGATTGAATATGACGCATAGGATGAACAAGAAGACTAAGGACATTCTAGAACGAATATAGGCTGTGATCATGTGGACATTTGGCACGTATCATATATGTAAGTCTTTGTTTTTTCTTTGGACGTACTATTAAGGGGGTCCAAGGAATTCAACCTAAGGGAGTAGAAGTGAGAGCACAGAGATACATGAAATTCTCTTCTAATTCGATTTAATACTCTATTAGCTTATTTTTAGATTCTTCCATTAGTTTGTCCATTTTTTTATGGTCTATCACAACTTCATTTCTAAGAAAGTCTCGCTGTAATGCATGGGTATTCTTTTAGTTCCTTTACAGTGACATGCCACAGGAACCTAGCCCAGATTTCGTCCACTTATATATGTAATCAACCAGTCCGGCAG
>JAHUYU010002166.1:0-18947 GCA_030439765.1 Tripidium arundinaceum | reverse complement strand
TACGTGGGGGATTACGAAGGACGGACAGGGATGTCACCACCTGCCGCCTACCCCTCAACCGTGGAGCATGAAATGCATTCACCTGCTTCTATATACCCGAGCACCATGCTCGCGTATAGAGAAACTACCCAAGCCCCCCCGGGTCCCCGACCCTACGGATCGACAGGTAAGAAGCTTGGGCACACCCGAAAGCACGATGAACCGCCAATTATAGTCCAAAAGCAGGAGAAATAAACATACTTTCGACACATATGCTTTTACTATTGACAAAGTTCCACTTGTATCGGAAGCTTATTATTTTGCAGGAACTATACCAAAATATAGTGGAACAAGAATCAAAATATGCCAACAGAGAAAGCGTAACGCAGATCATATACCAAGGAGCCAAGCAAAAGCCCACTTTCATGCAAAATTTGGGCCGAACACCTACGTGGAGGCAACCCTGGTCCAACCAAAAGCCCACCAGAGAAAGGCGATGGCGATAGGAGCGGGCCAGGGTGTGGCCGCACCCAGGGTGCGGCCGCACCGCCACTGGCTCCCCTTGGGCCCACCTTTCTCTGGCGGTTGCATGCCGACATGTAGAGGCGGTGTAGTCTAGTTTCCTATTTTATGGCACCCCAAACCGACCTCCTTTATGTATAAAAGGAGGGGTAGTGCTCTCTCAACACACACACCACCTTGAGTCAACACATCTTGAGCACACCTCTCTAGTTTTTTACCTTTTCCTTAGTAGTGCTAGAGCAAGGCAAAGCTACCTTGGAGGGCTTGACTCCTTGGAGAAGAATCTTGGTATGAATAAGATAAATCATTTCTCCAAAGTCTTGCCTTCATTTTATCGATATAGTTATGCAAATAAACTAGAGTATAGTTCTCATGATATTATCTTGATATATGAGCTACTCTATAGTTTATATGTCATGAGGTTACCATTTAGAACTTTATGCTTAATCATTCATACCATGTTTATGATAAGAAATAGAGTTAAGTTGAGGTGGCGGTTCATCGTGCTTTCGGGTGTGCCCAAGCTTCTTACCTGTCGATCCGTAGGGTCGGGGACCCGGGGGGGCTTGGGTAGTTTCTCTATACGCGAGCATGGTGCTCGGGTATATAGAAGCAGGTGAATGCATTTCATGCTCCACGGTTGAGGGGTAGGCGGCAGGTGGTGACATCCCTGTCCGTCCTTCGTAATCCCCCACGTTCGGGTATGGTGTAGGAGTACGTAAATTGTCACATGAGGTTGCTGGCAGACCAGTACTCGGTGGCCTCCCGACCTATCTCACACTTAGCGTTAGCTCTTACTCATGTACATGTATGATTACTTACTATTCTTTGAATAGCTGTATCAAGGATATGCCTGCTCTCATAGATTTATTCTTTTATTCTTTAGACCTTCTTCCTTCTTTCTCTGCTCAGGTGTTAGACTCGAGTGTGTGTCACACTATCCCAAAACTATCATGTTTACCCCTGCCATAAGCATTTGGTTCATCTTTGCAATCATGTTATCTTGTTCATATCCATACTAGACTCTTTACACCATGCCTTCCTTTGGGAAAATATAAATAACGATACCCTGAAATACTTCCGGGTGAAATGCTACAACGGTATTTCCGTGCACTTGCGGAGTTAAATCTGTAATCGTTAAGATTTACCGGTTGACATTCTCTAGTGTCATTGTCTTTTTTGGCAGTGATACTAGGAAATGCCAACAGGCATTTCTGGCGCCGTTGCCAGGGATGGGTCCTATCTCTATTCTTGGTGACGACGCTAAGAAATGCCAACAACACCCGCGCTCGCGCCCTACCGGTGACGAAGAAGACGGTGGCGGCTAGGGTTTCAAGGTTAGTAAATCTCCTCTCAGTGGCTCTAGAAGCGGGTTTTTGGGGGCGGTGGCCATGACACGGCGGTGGTGGCGGGCCAGACGGCGGCGGGGGCGCCGCCCAGCTAGGTAGCGGGGGAAGGCGGTTGGGCGGGGCTGGCGGCTGGGGCGTCGCAACAGAGCTCGCCGGTGCCCTGCCCTGGGATTAGGGTGGACGGGGCGGGGGCGGGGGCGAGGACAAGGACGACGCCAGTGCGCCGCCCTGTGGTTAGTGGAGGACGAGGTCGATGGGTCGGGGCGGGAGGTGGGCAGTGCGGCCAGTGGCGAGGCAGCCGCTGGCCTGGGCGGTTCACTACGGGAAAAACTGCCTTCAATCCCAGTTCCCAACCCCCTTTAGTCTCGGGGACTATGTAATCAGGATTAAAGGTCTCGATTTTGCCCCACTTCCTGCAACCGGGACTAAAGGTGTCTGCTGAGTAAAAAAAGTCGGGGTTGTGGAGATTCGAACTCAAGGCCTCCCACTTCGGCGGCCCTTACGCGCGCTGCCATCTCAACTCCACCACATATCTGACTTGGAAGGAGGGACAGGGAGAGGAAAATCATTCGTGTTTTGGAAAACACGGAGGGGCGCTCGCGATCTAGGTTGTGCTGCGGGCGACGGGGAGTCGCGTAAGCGCGTTCGTGACAAGCAGCTGATTGCTAGGCGTTTGGGTGGGTTTATTTGCTTATCTCGCTCAGAAGCTAAGCAATCACTGAAACAAAAAAGGCCCTTAGATAAGATATGCTTTCTTTTTAAATCCACTTTGGAGGTACCTTTAGTCGGGTTTGAGACACAAACCGGGACTAAAGGCACCTTTAGTCCGGGTCCGTGTCTCAAACCGGGACTAAAAGCCACACTTTTAGTCTGGGTTCGTGTCTCAAACCGAGACTAAAGCCTTCTGCACTGACACGCCTTGGTGACCGTTACAACCAAGAATAAAGGGTGCAATTAGTCCCGGTTTGTAGACTAAAGGTCCCGGTCCCCCTTTAGTCACGGTTGCAGTTTTAAAATCAAGACTAAATACTTTTTGGCCATGGACGAAAGGCCATTTCTCTACTAGTGGTAGGGGGCGCGGGGAGAAAGACGAGGGCATGCGACCGGCCACGGGTTATCGATCTCCAAAATAGAAGCTCTCAAAACCAAATTCGTCTACTCTGTGTAAGCCACCTAGGCCTATTTCGTTGCGCACGTTACAATTAAGCTCCTTTAACTCTGCACCAGCGGGCCGACAGGCCCGGCCTTATGGGAGAGGGGGGTAGGGTGTGAGGGGGGTGTTCGAGCTGTGCCACACTGGGCCCTCGGAGCCAAGGGCCCATCCCTGGTACTACGCCCATAAGAGAAAACCCCAATTTTTTTAATTTGGCCCTTTTTTGAAAAATATTCACGTTTAGACCCTTGGGCGACTTAAATTCAGGTTTGGACCCTAGGGGTCGATGCCGTAACCTACGGTGCCGAGGTAACACGCCTCGGCGCCATAGGTCATGGCGCCGAGCTTGCGGGAGTGGATGCCACCGTGGAGCTAACATGGCGGTAGCTCGGCGCCAGAGATCTTGGTGCCGAGCATGCATTCAAGAACCACACCCATTTCTTCCTAGCTGAGCTTTGTTCCATTTCTTCCTCCTCCCTCTCGGTTTGTCCCTCTCCCCAACTCGCCCAACCTCTCCAATCGACATATTGGACCTTGGAAACTTTGATTTGATCCATTGATCTTCGAGAGCAAGGTATCCTCTCTCCCCTCCTCACTTTTTCGCATTTGTTTGGTCTATATTATGTGTATTATGCAACTGTATGTACGTTATTACTTAGGGTTTGAAGCAATTAGTATCATGTGTATTATGCAACCGTAGGTACGCCGGCCCTCTCACTCCCTCTCCTCCCTACGCTGAGCAGCATGCCTCCTTTCCGCCTCTTCTTTGTGCTCCTTTTCTGCTGCCTCCTCTTTGCGTCTCTTCTTCAACAACTCCTTTCGCTCCGCCTCCCACTCCTTCATTTTCCGCAAATGCTCCTTGTCCTTCTCCTTGATCTCAGTGTCGATCCAGTCCTCAAAATCACATAGCGGTGGTGGGTCCTACAAAACATGCAACTGTTACGCACCTAACGAAACAAAAATGCATTCATAAAACAAAACAAAAGTACACGGTATCAATTTCTCACCAACAACCCAATGCGGATCTGACGAGGTGTAAGGTCAAACGCGTAATTGTCACACATCCAATACCTCTACTTATATGTTTCCTCCTCATCAGAAATCGCTACCCTGCAAGGATCACTGCAGTAGCACATCGGCACTGGAACGCCACTAGGTAGTGGCAAACAGGTGAAGGCAGTTCCCACCACCGTCCTATTGAAAAAATAGAACCAAATCCGTTCTAAGAACCGAAAGCAATGAGCTGTACAAATCACTCCTAGGGTTTGCATTTGTTGCACATTGTTATATTAACGGCAAAATAGAACACAATGGACAAAGGTTACCTTGGTTTACTAAATTTACCACGCCTTGGCATCGTAGGGGAGGGAGGGAGTGAGAGGGCCGGCGTACCTACGGTTGCATAATACACATGATACTAATTGCTTCAAACCCTAAGTAATAACGTACATACAGTTGCATAATACACATAATATAGACCAAACAAATGCGAAAAAGTGAGGAGGGGAGAGAGGATACCTTGCTCTCGAAGATCAATGGATCAAATCAAAGTTTCCAAGGTCCAATATGTCGATTGGAGAGGTTGGGCGAGTTGGGGAGAGGGACAAACCGAGAGGGAGGAGGAAGAAATGGAACAAAGCTCAGCTAGGAAGAAATGGGTGTGGTTCTTGAATGCATGCTCGGCACCAAGATCTCTGGCGCCGAGCTACCGCCATGTTAGCTCCACGGTGGCATCCACTCCCGCAAGCTCGGCGCCATGACCTATGGCGCCGAGGCGTGTTACCTCGGCACCGTAGGTTACGGCATCGACCCCTAGGGTCCAAACCTGAATTTAAGTCGCCCAAGGGTCTAAACGTGAATATTTTTCAAAAAAGGGCCAAATTAAAAAAAATTGGGGTTTTCTCTTATGGGCGTAGTACCAGGGATGGGCCCTTGGCTCCGAGGGCCCAGTGTGGCACAGCTCGAACACCCCCCTCACACCCTACCCCCCTCTCCCATAAGGCCGGGCCTGTCGGCCCGCTGGTGCAGAGTTAAAGGAGCTTAATTGTAACGTGCGCAACGAAATAGGCCTAGGTGGCTTACACAGAGTAGACGAATTTGGTTTTGAGAGCTTCTATTTTGGAGATCGATAACCCGTGGCCGGTCGCATGCCCTCGTCTTTCTCCCCGCGCCCCCTACCACTAGTAGAGAAATGGCCTTTCGTCCATGGCCAAAAAGTATTTAGTCTTGATTTTAAAACTGCAACCGTGACTAAAGGGGGACCGGGACCTTTAGTCTACAAACCGGGACTAATTGCACCCTTTATTCTTGGTTGTAACGGTCACCAAGGCGTGTCAGTGCAGAAGGCTTTAGTCTCGGTTTGAGACACGAACCCAGACTAAAAGTGTGGCTTTTAGTCCCGGTTTGAGACACGGACCCGGACTAAAGGTGCCTTTAGTCCCGGTTTGTGTCTCAAACCCGGACTAAAGGTACCTCCAAAGTGGATTTAAAAAGAAAGCATATCTTATCTAAGGGCCTTTTTTGTTTCAGTGATTGCTTAGCTTCTGAGCGAGATAAGCAAATAAACCCACCCAAACGCCTAGCAATCAGCTGCTTGTCACGAACGCGCTTACGCGACTCCCCGTCGCCCGCAGCACAACCTAGATCGCGAGCGCCCCTCCGTGTTTTCCAAAACACGAATGATTTTCCTCTCCCTGTCCCTCCTTCCAAGTCAGATATGTGGTGGAGTTGAGATGGCAGCGCGCGTAAGGGCCGCCGAAGTGGGAGGCCTTGAGTTCGAATCTCCACAACCCCGACTTTTTTTACTCAGCAGACACCTTTAGTCCCGGTTGCAGGAAGTGGGGCAAAATCGAGACCTTTAATCCTGATTACATAGTCCCGAGACTAAAGGGGGTTGGGAACTGGGATTGAAGGCAGTTTTTCCCGTAGTGAACCGCCCAGGCCAGCGGCTGCCTCGCCACTGGCCGCACTGCCCACCTCCCGCCCCGACCCATCGACCTCGTCCTCCACTAACCACAGGGCGGCGCACTGGCGTCGTCCTTGTCCTCGCCCCCGCCCCCGCCCCGTCCACCCTAATCCCAGGGCAGGGCACCGGCGAGCTCTGTTGCGACGCCCCAGCCGCCAGCCCCGCCCAACCGCCTTCCCCCGCTACCTAGCTGGGCGGCGCCCCCGCCGCCGTCTGGCCCGCCACCACCGCCGTGTCATGGCCACCGCCCCCAAAAACCCGCTTCTAGAGCCACTGAGAGGAGATTTACTAACCTTGAAACCCTAGCCGCCACCGTCTTCTTCGTCACCGGTAGGGCGCGAGCGCGGGTGTTGTTGGCATTTCTTAGCGTCGTCACCAAGAATAGAGATAGGACCCATCCCTGGCAACGGCGCCAGAAATGCCTGTTGGCATTTCCTAGTATCACTGCCAAAAAAAAGAGACAATGACACTAGAGAATGTCAACCGGTAAATCTTAACGATTACAGATTTAACTCCGCAAGTGCACGGAAATACCGTTGTAGCATTTCACCCGGAAGTATTTCAGGGTATCGTTATTTATATTTTCCCAAAGGAAGGCATGGTGTAAAGAGTCTAGTATGGATATGAACAAGATAACATGATTGCAAAGATGAACCAAATGCTTATGGCAGGGGTAAACATGATAGTTTTGGGATAGTGTGACACACACTCGAGTCTAACACCTGAGCAGAGAAAGAAGGAAGAAGGTCTAAAGAATAAAAGAATAAATCTATGAGAGCAGGCATATCCTTGATACAGCTATTCAAAGAATAGTAAGTAATCATACATGTACATGAGTAAGAGCTAACGCTAAGTGTGAGATAGGTCGGGAGGCCACCGAGTACTGGTCTGCCAGCAACCTCATGTGACAATTTACGTACTCCTACACCATACCCGAACGTGGGGGATTACGAAGGACGGACAGGGATGTCACCACCTGCCGCCTACCCCTCAACCGTGGAGCATGAAATGCATTCACCTGCTTCTATATACCCGAGCACCATGCTCGCGTATAGAGAAACTACCCAAGCCCCCCCGGGTCCCCGACCCTACGGATCGACAGGTAAGAAGCTTGGGCACACCCGAAAGCACGATGAACCGCCACCTCAACTTAACTCTATTCTTATCATAAACATGGTATGAATGATTAAGCATAAAGTTCTAAATGGTAACCTCATGACATATAAACTATAGAGTAGCTCATATATCAAGATAATATCATGAGAACTATACTCTAGTTTATTTGCATAACTATATCGATAAAATGAAGGCAAGACTTTGGAGAAATGATTTATCTTATTCATACCAAGATTCTTCTCCAAGGAGTCAAGCCCTCCAAGGTAGCTTTGCCTTGCTCTAGCACTACTAAGGAAAAGGTAAAAACTAGAGAGGTGTGCTCAAGATGTGTTGACTCAAGGTGGTGTGTGTGTTGAGAGAGCACTACCCCTCCTTTTATACATAAAGGAGGTCGGTTTGGGGTGCCATAAAATAGGAAACTAGACTACACCGCCTCTACATGTCGGCATGCAACCGCCAGAGAAAGGTGGGCCCAAGGGGAGCCAGTGGCGGTGCGGCCGCACCCTGGGTGCGGCCACACCCTGGCCCGCTCCTATCGCCATCGCCTTTCTCTGGTGGGCTTTTGGTTGGACCAGGGTTGCCTCCACGTAGGTGTTCGGCCCAAATTTTGCATGAAAGTGGGCTTTTGCTTGGCTCCTTGGTATATGATCTGCGTTACGCTTTCTCTGTTGGCATATTTTGATTCTTGTTCCACTATATTTTGGTATAGTTCCTGCAAAATAATAAGCTTCCGATACAAGTGGAACTTTGTCAATAGTAAAAGCATATGTGTCGAAAGTATGTTTATTTCTCCTGCTTTTGGACTATAATTGGCGGTTCATCGTGCTTTCGGGTGTGCCCAAGCTTCTTACCTGTCGATCCGTAGGGTCGGGGACCCGGGGGGGCTTGGGTAGTTTCTCTATACGCGAGCATGGTGCTCGGGTATATAGAAGCAGGTGAATGCATTTCATGCTCCACGGTTGAGGGGTAGGCGGCAGGTGGTGACATCCCTGTCCGTCCTTCGTAATCCCCCACGTTCGGGTATGGTGTAGGAGTACGTAAATTGTCACATGAGGTTGCTGGCAGACCAGTACTCGGTGGCCTCCCGACCTATCTCACACTTAGCGTTAGCTCTTACTCATGTACATGTATGATTACTTACTATTCTTTGAATAGCTGTATCAAGGATATGCCTGCTCTCATAGATTTATTCTTTTATTCTTTAGACCTTCTTCCTTCTTTCTCTGCTCAGGTGTTAGACTCGAGTGTGTGTCACACTATCCCAAAACTATCATGTTTACCCCTGCCATAAGCATTTGGTTCATCTTTGCAATCATGTTATCTTGTTCATATCCATACTAGACTCTTTACACCATGCCTTCCTTTGGGAAAATATAAATAACGATACCCTGAAATACTTCCGGGTGAAATGCTACAACGGTATTTCCGTGCACTTGCGGAGTTAAATCTGTAATCGTTAAGATTTACCGGTTGACATTCTCTAGTGTCATTGTCTTTTTTGGCAGTGATACTAGGAAATGCCAACAGGCATTTCTGGCGCCGTTGCCAGGGATGGGTCCTATCTCTATTCTTGGTGACGACGCTAAGAAATGCCAACAACACCCGCGCTCGCGCCCTACCGGTGACGAAGAAGACGGTGGCGGCTAGGGTTTCAAGGTTAGTAAATCTCCTCTCAGTGGCTCTAGAAGCGGGTTTTTGGGGGCGGTGGCCATGACACGGCGGTGGTGGCGGGCCAGACGGCGGCGGGGGCGCCGCCCAGCTAGGTAGCGGGGGAAGGCGGTTGGGCGGGGCTGGCGGCTGGGGCGTCGCAACAGAGCTCGCCGGTGCCCTGCCCTGGGATTAGGGTGGACGGGGCGGGGGCGGGGGCGAGGACAAGGACGACGCCAGTGCGCCGCCCTGTGGTTAGTGGAGGACGAGGTCGATGGGTCGGGGGCGGGAGGTGGGCAGTGCGGCCAGTGGCGAGGCAGCCGCTGGCCTGGGCGGTTCACTACGGGAAAAACTGCCTTCAATCCCAGTTCCCAACCCCCTTTAGTCTCGGGACTATGTAATCAGGATTAAAGGTCTCGATTTTGCCCCACTTCCTGCAACCGGGACTAAAGGTGTCTGCTGAGTAAAAAAAGTCGGGGTGTGGAGATTCGAACTCAAGGCCTCCCACTTCGGCGGCCCTTACGCGCGCTGCCATCTCAACTCCACCACATATCTGACTTGGAAGGAGGGACAGGGAGAGGAAAATCATTCGTGTTTTGGAAAACACGGAGGGGCGCTCGCGATCTAGGTTGTGCTGCGGGCGACGGGGAGTCGCGTAAGCGCGTTCGTGACAAGCAGCTGATTGCTAGGCGTTTGGGTGGGTTTATTTGCTTATCTCGCTCAGAAGCTAAGCAATCACTGAAACAAAAAAGGCCCTTAGATAAGATATGCTTTCTTTTTAAATCCACTTTGGAGGTACCTTTAGTCCGGGTTTGAGACACAAACCGGGACTAAAGGCACCTTTAGTCCGGGTCCGTGTCTCAAACCGGGACTAAAAGCCACACTTTTAGTCTGGGTTCGTGTCTCAAACCGAGACTAAAGCCTTCTGCACTGACACGCCTTGGTGACCGTTACAACCAAGAATAAAGGGTGCAATTAGTCCCGGTTTGTAGACTAAAGGTCCCGGTCCCCCTTTAGTCACGGTTGCAGTTTTAAAATCAAGACTAAATACTTTTTGGCCATGGACGAAAGGCCATTTCTCTACTAGTGGTAGGGGGCGCGGGGAGAAAGACGAGGGCATGCGACCGGCCACGGGTTATCGATCTCCAAAATAGAAGCTCTCAAAACCAAATTCGTCTACTCTGTGTAAGCCACCTAGGCCTATTTCGTTGCGCACGTTACAATTAAGCTCCTTTAACTCTGCACCAGCGGGCCGACAGGCCCGGCCTTATGGGAGAGGGGGGTAGGGTGTGAGGGGGGTGTTTCGAGCTGTGCCACACTGGGCCCTCGGAGCCAAGGGCCCATCCCTGGTACTACGCCCATAAGAGAAAACCCCAATTTTTTTTAATTTGGCCCTTTTTTGAAAAATATTCACGTTTAGACCCTTGGGCGACTTAAATTCAGGTTTGGACCCTAGGGGTCGATGCCGTAACCTACGGTGCCGAGGTAACACGCCTCGGCGCCATAGGTCATGGCGCCGAGCTTGCGGGAGTGGATGCCACCGTGGAGCTAACATGGCGGTAGCTCGGCGCCAGAGATCTTGGTGCCGAGCATGCATTCAAGAACCACACCCATTTCTTCCTAGCTGAGCTTTGTTCCATTTCTTCCTCCTCCCTCTCGGTTTGTCCCTCTCCCCAACTCGCCCAACCTCTCCAATCGACATATTGGACCTTGGAAACTTTGATTTGATCCATTGATCTTCGAGAGCAAGGTATCCTCTCTCCCCTCCTCACTTTTTCGCATTTGTTTGGTCTATATTATGTGTATTATGCAACTGTATGTACGTTATTACTTAGGGTTTGAAGCAATTAGTATCATGTGTATTATGCAACCGTAGGTACGCCGGCCCTCTCACTCCCTCCCTCCCCTACGATGCCAAGGCGTGGTAAATTTAGTAAACCAAGGTAACCTTTGTCCATTGTGTTCTATTTTGCCGTTAATATAACAATGTGCAACAAATGCAAACCCTAGGAGTGATTTGTACAGCTCATTGCTTTCGGTTCTTAGAACGGATTTGGTTCTATTTTTTCAATAGGACGGTGGTGGGAACTGCCTTCACCTGTTTGCCACTACCTAGTGGCGTTCCAGTGCCGATGTGCTACTGCAGTGATCCTTGCAGGGTAGCGATTTCTGATGAGGAGGAAACATATAAGTAGAGGTATTGGATGTGTGACAATTACGCGTTTGACCTTACACCTCGTCAGATCCGCATTGGGTTGTTGGTGAGAAATTGATACCGTGTACTTTTGTTTTGTTTTATGAATGCATTTTTGTTTCGTTAGGTGCGTAACAGTTGCATGTTTTGTAGGACCCACCACCGCTATGTGATTTTGAGGACTGGATCGACACTGAGATCAAGGAGAAGGACAAGGAGCATTTGCGGAAAATGAAGGAGTGGGAGGCGGAGCGAAAGGAGTTGTTGAAGAAGAGACGCAAAGAGGAGGCAGCAGAAAAGGAGCACAAAGAAGAGGCGGAAAGGAGGCATGCTGCTCAGCGTAGGGAGGAGAGGGAGGAGAAGCTTGAGCGTGTTCGCCGTGCGAAAGCAGCAATAGAGGAGAATCCAGATGCTTTGAGGAAGGGAAAGTGGCCTCGTTGCACTCAGTAGTCTGTTAGATTTGATAGTTGTATGGTTTAGTAATGAACAATATTGTCATGTGCTGGACTTTTCAGTGTGTTGTCATGTACTAGGCTTTTCAGTGTGTTGTCATGTATTGCATCTTTCAATCCACTAATGTATTTGTTACTTTGCCCATGTACTACACTTTTTCAGTGTGTTGTTGTTTCATTCACTGTGGAGAAGGTTCAACTCAATTTGCTATGTGGGAACACTACTAGGAGTAACCTATCTTATTCACATGCTACAACCATGTGTTTGTTGTTTGGTTACCTAAGGCATGTTAGGTTTAGTCCAGGACCTCTTTACCCTTGTTTGGTACAGGTCCTCACATGCCATTTCATGTGTTGTGCGTGTTTAATTATGAACTGCACTACTTCCTTAGCTTGTAATTGCAGTACGTGAACTCGTTTGATTAGCTCCGCAATATTGAAATGCAAATTATGACCACAATGAATGAAACAACAACACACTGAAAAAGTGTAGTACATGGGCAAAGTAACAAATACATTAGTGGATTGAAAGATGCAATACATGACAACACACTGAAAAGCCTAGTACATGACAACACACTGAAAAGTCCAGCACATGACAATATTGTTCATTACTAAACCATACAACTATCAAATCTAACAGACTACTGAGTGCAACGAGGCCACTTTCCCTTCCTCAAAGCATCTGGATTCTCCTCTATTGCTGCTTTCGCACGGCGAACACGCTCAAGCTTCTCCTCCCTCTCCTCCCTACGCTGAGCAGCATGCCTCCTTTCCGCCTCTTCTTTGTGCTCCTTTTCTGCTGCCTCCTCTTTGCGTCTCTTCTTCAACAACTCCTTTCGCTCCGCCTCCCACTCCTTCATTTTCCGCAAATGCTCCTTGTCCTTCTCCTTGATCTCAGTGTCGATCCAGTCCTCAAAATCACATAGCGGTGGTGGGTCCTACAAAACATGCAACTGTTACGCACCTAACGAAACAAAAATGCATTCATAAAACAAAACAAAAGTACACGGTATCAATTTCTCACCAACAACCCAATGCGGATCTGACGAGGTGTAAGGTCAAACGCGTAATTGTCACACATCCAATACCTCTACTTATATGTTTCCTCCTCATCAGAAATCGCTACCCTGCAAGGATCACTGCAGTAGCACATCGGCACTGGAACGCCACTAGGTAGTGGCAAACAGGTGAAGGCAGTTCCCACCACCGTCCTATTGAAAAAATAGAACCAAATCCGTTCTAAGAACCGAAAGCAATGAGCTGTACAAATCACTCCTAGGGTTTGCATTTGTTGCACATTGTTATATTAACGGCAAAATAGAACACAATGGACAAAGGTTACCTTGGTTTACTAAATTTACCACGCCTTGGCATCGTAGGGGAGGGAGGGAGTGAGAGGGCCGGCGTACCTACGGTTGCATAATACACATGATACTAATTGCTTCAAACCCTAAGTAATAACGTACATACAGTTGCATAATACACATAATATAGACCAAACAAATGCGAAAAAGTGAGGAGGGGAGAGAGGATACCTTGCTCTCGAAGATCAATGGATCAAATCAAAGTTTCCAAGGTCCAATATGTCGATTGGAGAGGTTGGGCGAGTTGGGGAGAGGGACAAACCGAGAGGGAGGAGGAAGAAATGGAACAAAGCTCAGCTAGGAAGAAATGGGTGTGGTTCTTGAATGCATGCTCGGCACCAAGATCTCTGGCGCCGAGCTACCGCCATGTTAGCTCCACGGTGGCATCCACTCCCGCAAGCTCGGCGCCATGACCTATGGCGCCGAGGCGTGTTACCTCGGCACCGTAGGTTACGGCATCGACCCCTAGGGTCCAAACCTGAATTTAAGTCGCCCAAGGGTCTAAACGTGAATATTTTCAAAAAAGGGCCAAATTAAAAAAAATTGGGGTTTTCTCTTATGGGCGTAGTACCAGGGATGGGCCCTTGGCTCCGAGGGCCCAGTGTGGCACAGCTCGAACACCCCCCTCACACCCTACCCCCCTCTCCCATAAGGCCGGGCCTGTCGGCCCGCTGGTGCAGAGTTAAAGGAGCTTAATTGTAACGTGCGCAACGAAATAGGCCTAGGTGGCTTACACAGAGTAGACGAATTTGGTTTTGAGAGCTTCTATTTTGGAGATCGATAACCCGTGGCCGGTCGCATGCCCTCGTCTTTCTCCCCGCGCCCCCTACCACTAGTAGAGAAATGGCCTTTCGTCCATGGCCAAAAAGTATTTAGTCTTGATTTTAAAACTGCAACCGTGACTAAAGGGGGACCGGGACCTTTAGTCTACAAACCGGGACTAATTGCACCCTTTATTCTTGGTTGTAACGGTCACCAAGGCGTGTCAGTGCAGAAGGCTTTAGTCTCGGTTTGAGACACGAACCCAGACTAAAAGTGTGGCTTTTAGTCCCGGTTTGAGACACGGACCCGGACTAAAGGTGCCTTTAGTCCCGGTTTGTGTCTCAAACCCGGACTAAAGGTACCTCCAAAGTGGATTTAAAAAGAAAGCATATCTTATCTAAGGGCCTTTTTTGTTTCAGTGATTGCTTAGCTTCTGAGCGAGATAAGCAAATAAACCCACCCAAACGCCTAGCAATCAGCTGCTTGTCACGAACGCGCTTACGCGACTCCCCGTCGCCCGCAGCACAACCTAGATCGCGAGCGCCCCTCCGTGTTTTCCAAAACACGAATGATTTTCCTCTCCCTGTCCCTCCTTCCAAGTCAGATATGTGGTGGAGTTGAGATGGCAGCGCGCGTAAGGGCCGCCGAAGTGGGAGGCCTTGAGTTCGAATCTCCACAACCCCGACTTTTTTTACTCAGCAGACACCTTTAGTCCCGGTTGCAGGAAGTGGGGCAAAATCGAGACCTTTAATCCTGATTACATAGTCCCGAGACTAAAGGGGGTTGGGAACTGGGATTGAAGGCAGTTTTTCCCGTAGTGAACCGCCCAGGCCAGCGGCTGCCTCGCCACTGGCCGCACTGCCCACCTCCCGCCCCGACCCATCGACCTCGTCCTCCACTAACCACAGGGCGGCGCACTGGCGTCGTCCTTGTCCTCGCCCCCGCCCCCGCCCCGTCCACCCTAATCCCAGGGCAGGGCACCGGCGAGCTCTGTTGCGACGCCCCAGCCGCCAGCCCCGCCCAACCGCCTTCCCCCGCTACCTAGCTGGGCGGCGCCCCCGCCGCCGTCTGGCCCGCCACCACCGCCGTGTCATGGCCACCGCCCCCAAAAACCCGCTTCTAGAGCCACTGAGAGGAGATTTACTAACCTTGAAACCCTAGCCGCCACCGTCTTCTTCGTCACCGGTAGGGCGCGAGCGCGGGTGTTGTTGGCATTTCTTAGCGTCGTCACCAAGAATAGAGATAGGACCCATCCCTGGCAACGGCGCCAGAAATGCCTGTTGGCATTTCCTAGTATCACTGCCAAAAAAGACAATGACACTAGAGAATGTCAACCGGTAAATCTTAACGATTACAGATTTAACTCCGCAAGTGCACGGAAATACCGTTGTAGCATTTCACCCGGAAGTATTTCAGGGTATCGTTATTTATATTTTCCCAAAGGAAGGCATGGTGTAAAGAGTCTAGTATGGATATGAACAAGATAACATGATTGCAAAGATGAACCAAATGCTTATGGCAGGGGTAAACATGATAGTTTTGGGATAGTGTGACACACACTCGAGTCTAACACCTGAGCAGAGAAAGAAGGAAGAAGGTCTAAAGAATAAAAGAATAAATCTATGAGAGCAGGCATATCCTTGATACAGCTATTCAAAGAATAGTAAGTAATCATACATGTACATGAGTAAGAGCTAACGCTAAGTGTGAGATAGGTCGGGAGGCCACCGAGTACTGGTCTGCCAGCAACCTCATGTGACAATTTACGTACTCCTACACCATACCCGAACGTGGGGGATTACGAAGGACGGACAGGGATGTCACCACCTGCCGCCTACCCCTCAACCGTGGAGCATGAAATGCATTCACCTGCTTCTATATACCCGAGCACCATGCTCGCGTATAGAGAAACTACCCAAGCCCCCCCGGGTCCCCGACCCTACGGATCGACAGGTGGTGACATCCCTGTCCGTCCTTCGTAATCCCCCACGTTCGGGTATGGTGTAGGAGTACGTAAATTGTCACATGAGGTTGCTGGCAGACCAGTACTCGGTGGCCTCCCGACCTATCTCACACTTAGCGTTAGCTCTTACTCATGTACATGTATGATTACTTACTATTCTTTGAATAGCTGTATCAAGGATATGCCTGCTCTCATAGATTTATTCTTTTATTCTTTAGACCTTCTTCCTTCTTTCTCTGCTCAGGTGTTAGACTCGAGTGTGTGTCACACTATCCCAAAACTATCATGTTTACCCCTGCCATAAGCATTTGGTTCATCTTTGCAATCATGTTATCTTGTTCATATCCATACTAGACTCTTTACACCATGCCTTCCTTTGGGAAATATAAATAACGATACCCTGAAATACTTCCGGGTGAAATGCTACAACGGTATTTCCGTGCACTTGCGGAGTTAAATCTGTAATCGTTAAGATTTACCGGTTGACATTCTCTAGTGTCATTGTCTTTTTTGGCAGTGATACTAGGAAATGCCAACAGGCATTTCTGGCGCCGTTGCCAGGGATGGGTCCTATCTCTATTCTTGGTGACGACGCTAAGAAATGCCAACAACACCCGCGCTCGCGCCCTACCGGTGACGAAGAAGACGGTGGCGGCTAGGGTTTCAAGGTTAGTAAATCTCCTCTCAGTGGCTCTAGAAGCGGGTTTTTGGGGGCGGTGGCCATGACACGGCGGTGGTGGCGGGCCAGACGGCGGCGGGGGCGCCGCCCAGCTAGGTAGCGGGGGAAGGCGGTTGGGCGGGGCTGGCGGCTGGGGCGTCGCAACAGAGCTCGCCGGTGCCCTGCCCTGGGATTAGGGTGGACGGGGCGGGGGCGGGGGCGAGGACAAGGACGACGCCAGTGCGCCGCCCTGTGGTTAGTGGAGGACGAGGTCGATGGGTCGGGGCGGGAGGTGGGCAGTGCGGCCAGTGGCGAGGCAGCCGCTGGCCTGGGCGGTTCACTACGGGAAAAACTGCCTTCAATCCCAGTTCCCAACCCCCTTTAGTCTCGGGACTATGTAATCAGGATTAAAGGTCTCGATTTTGCCCCACTTCCTGCAACCGGGACTAAAGGTGTCTGCTGAGTAAAAAAAGTCGGGGTTGTGGAGATTCGAACTCAAGGCCTCCCACTTCGGCGGCCCTTACGCGCGCTGCCATCTCAACTCCACCACATATCTGACTTGGAAGGAGGGACAGGGAGAGGAAAATCATTCGTGTTTTGGAAAACACGGAGGGGCGCTCGCGATCTAGGTTGTGCTGCGGGCGACGGGGAGTCGCGTAAGCGCGTTCGTGACAAGCAGCTGATTGCTAGGCGTTTGGGTGGGTTTATTTGCTTATCTCGCTCAGAAGCTAAGCAATCACTGAAACAAAAAAGGCCCTTAGATAAGATATGCTTTCTTTTTAAATCCACTTTGGAGGTACCTTTAGTCCGGGTTTGAGACACAAACCGGGACTAAAGGCACCTTTAGTCCGGGTCCGTGTCTCAAACCGGGACTAAAAGCCACACTTTTAGTCTGGGTTCGTGTCTCAAACCGAGACTAAAGCCTTCTGCACTGACACGCCTTGGTGACCGTTACAACCAAGAATAAAGGGTGCAATTAGTCCCGGTTTGTAGACTAAAGGTCCCGGTCCCCCTTTAGTCACGGTTGCAGTTTTAAAATCAAGACTAAATACTTTTTGGCCATGGACGAAAGGCCATTTCTCTACTAGTGGTAGGGGGCGCGGGGAGAAAGACGAGGGCATGCGACCGGCCACGGGTTATCGATCTCCAAAATAGAAGCTCTCAAAACCAAATTCGTCTACTCTGTGTAAGCCACCTAGGCCTATTTCGTTGCGCACGTTACAATTAAGCTCCTTTAACTCTGCACCAGCGGGCCGACAGGCCCGGCCTTATGGGAGAGGGGGGTAGGGTGTGAGGGGGGTGTTCGAGCTGTGCCACACTGGGCCCTCGGAGCCAAGGGCCCATCCCTGGTACTACGCCCATAAGAGAAAACCCCAATTTTTTTTAATTTGGCCCTTTTTTGAAAAATATTCACGTTTAGACCCTTGGGCGACTTAAATTCAGGTTTGGACCCTAGGGGTCGATGCCGTAACCTACGGTGCCGAGGTAACACGCCTCGGCGCCATAGGTCATGGCGCCGAGCTTGCGGGAGTGGATGCCACCGTGGAGCTAACATGGCGGTAGCTCGGCGCCAGAGATCTTGGTGCCGAGCATGCATTCAAGAACCACACCCATTTCTTCCTAGCTGAGCTTTGTTCCATTTCTTCCTCCTCCCTCTCGGTTTGTCCCTCTCCCCAACTCGCCCAACCTCTCCAATCGACATATTGGACCTTGGAAACTTTGATTTGATCCATTGATCTTCGAGAGCAAGGTATCCTCTCTCCCCTCCTCACTTTTTCGCATTTGTTTGGTCTATATTATGTGTATTATGCAACTGTATGTACGTTATTACTTAGGGTTTGAAGCAATTAGTATCATGTGTATTATGCAACCGTAGGTACGCCGGCCCTCTCACTCCCTCCCTCCCCTACGATGCCAAGGCGTGGTAAATTTAGTAAACCAAGGTAACCTTTGTCCATTGTGTTCTATTTTGCCGTTAATATAACAATGTGCAACAAATGCAAACCCTAGGAGTGATTTGTACAGCTCATTGCTTTCGGTTCTTAGAACGGATTTGGTTCTATTTTTTCAATAGGACGGTGGTGGGAACTGCCTTCACCTGTTTGCCACTACCTAGTGGCGTTCCAGTGCCGATGTGCTACTGCAGTGATCCTTGCAGGGTAGCGATTTCTGATGAGGAGGAAACATATAAGTAGAGGTATTGGATGTGTGACAATTACGCGTTTGACCTTACACCTCGTCAGATCCGCATTGGGTTGTTGGTGAGAAATTGATACCGTGTACTTTTGTTTTGTTTTATGAATGCATTTTTGTTTCGTTAGGTGCGTAACAGTTGCATGTTTTGTAGGACCCACCACCGCTATGTGATTTTGAGGACTGGATCGACACTGAGATCAAGGAGAAGGACAAGGAGCATTGCGGAAAATGAAGGAGTGGGAGGCGGAGCGAAAGGAGTTGTTGAAGAAGAGACGCAAAGAGGAGGCAGCAGAAAAGGAGCACATCGGCACTGGAACGCCACTAGGTAGTGGCAAACAGGTGAAGGCAGTTCCCACCACCGTCCTATTGAAAAAATAGAACCAAATCCGTTCTAAGAACCGAAAGCAATGAGCTGTACAAATCACTCCTAGGGTTTGCATTTGTTGCACATTGTTATATTAACGGCAAAATAGAACACAATGGACAAAGGTTACCTTGGTTTACTAAATTTACCACGCCTTGGCATCGTAGGGGAGGGAGGGAGTGAGAGGGCCGGCGTACCTACGGTTGCATAATACACATGATACTAATTGCTTCAAACCCTAAGTAATAACGTACATACAG
>JAHUYU010003397.1:0-13921 GCA_030439765.1 Tripidium arundinaceum | reverse complement strand
ATGGTGCTCGGGTATATAGAAACAGGTGAATGCATTTCATGCTCCACGGTTGAGGGGTAGGCGGCAGGTGGTGACAGCCCTGTCCGTCCTTCGTAATCCCCCACGTTCGGGTATGGTGTAGGAGTACGTAAATTGTCACATGAGGTTGCTGGCAGACCAGTACTCGGTGGCCTCCCGACCTATCTCACACTTAGCACTAATTCTTACTCATGTACATGTATGATTACCTTGTATGGCCCTTCCCACTTGCTTCGTAGTTTTCCATGCCCGAAAAGCTTCACCCTGGAATTAAAAAGTAATACCTTATCTCCGGGTGCGAATTCCTTCTTCTTGATTCTTTTGTCATGCCATCTTTTGACTCTTTCTTTGTAGATCTTTGAATTGTGATATGCCTTCTCTCGCCATTCATCTAACTCTGATAATTGCATCTTTCTATAATCTCCAGCAACATCTAGGTCCATATTCCATCTTCTTATGGCCTAGTGTGCTTTGAACTCTAGTTCAACAGGCAGGTGGCAAGTCTTCCCATACACCAGTTTATATGGAGACATCCCAATTGGGGTCTTGTATGCAGTTCGATACGCCCAAAGTGCATCAAGTAACTTGTCCTTCCATGTTGTTCCCATCTCATTCACTGTTTTCTGAAGAATATTCTTGATTTGTTTATTTGAAGTCTCTGCCTGGCCACTTGTCTGAGGATGATAGGGTGTAGCGACGTTATGGCGGATCCCATGCTTTGCTAGATATTGCTCGAACCGTTTGTTGATGAAATGTGATCCTCCATCACTTATCACTACTCGGGGGACTCCGAATCTTGGAAATATTATTTCTTCGAACATCCTCTTTGAGCTTATGTTGTCGGCATGTTTGCATGGTAGTGCTTCTACCCATTTGGAGACATAGTCAACTGCCACCAAGATGAACTCACACTTCTTTGATGGGGGAAATGGTCCCATATAGTCAATTCCCCAAACATCAAAGAGCTCTATCTGAAGATTGTTGGTGAGTGGCATAGCATCCCTTGTGTTGATATTACCGTGTCTTTGACATGGCCCGCATCTTCGGATAAATTCTTTTGTGTCTTCATACATCGCAGGCCAATAGAATCCACATTGCCAAATCTTTGCATGTGTGCGGAACGCTCCATAATGTCCTCCATATGGTGATGAGTGGCATCTTTTAATGATCTTCAATCCTTTCTCAATGGGCACACATCTCCTAAGTAAACCATCAGAGCATACTCGAAAGAGGTATGGCTCATCCCATATGTGTGATCGACTTTCTTGAATAAACTTCTTTTTATTTGCTCCCGGTGGCACATACCCTGAAACCATAAAATTGACAATATCTGCATACCAGGGGTCAGACCTGTTGATTTCGTAGAGCATGTCATCCCGGAGTGAATCATTGATGGGTAGTTCCTGCAGATTCTTAAAATACATTCTGGACAAGTGATCGGCGACAGAATTTTCTACTCCCTTTTTATCTTTAATTTCTAAGTCAAATTCTTGGAGCAGCAAAATCCATCTTATCAAGCGAGGTTTAGCATCTTTTTTAGTGAGCAAATATTTTAGTGCAGCATGATCAGAATAAACAATTACTTTAGCTCCTACTAAATAAGATCTAAATTTATCAATAGCAAAGACCACAGCCAAGAGCTCTTTTTCGGTGGTTGCATAATTAAGTTGAGCTCCTGTCAAGGTTTTACTAGCATAAGCTATTGCATGATTGTTGGCATTTCTTAGCGTCGTCACTGAGAATAGAGGTAGGATCCATCCCCGGCAACGGCGCCAGAAATGCCTGTTGGCATTTCCTAGCATCACTGCCAGAAAAGGCAATGACACTAGAGAATGTCAACCGGTAAATCTTAACGATTACAGATTTAACTCCGCAAGCGCACGGAAATACCGTTGTAGCATTTCACCCGGAAGTATTTCAGGGTATCGTTATTTATATTTTCCCAAAGGAAGGCATGGTGTAAAGAGTCTAGTATGGATATGAATCAAGATAACATGATTGCAAAGATGAACCAAATGCTTATGGCAGGGGTAAACATGATAGTTTTGGGATAGTGTGACACACACTCGAGTCTAACACCTGAGCAAAGAAAGAAGGAAGAAAGTCTAAAGAATAAAAGAATAAATCTATGAGAGCAGGCATATCCTTGATACAGCTATGCAAAGAATAGTAAGTAATCATACATGTACATGAGTAAGAATTAGTGCTAAGTGTGAGATAGGTCGGGAGGCCACCGAGTACTGGTCTGCCAGCAACCTCATGTGACAATTTACGTACTCCTACACCATACCCGAACGTGGGGGATTACGAAGGACGGACAGGGCTGTCACCACCTGCCGCCTACCCCTCAACCGTGGAGCATGAAATGCATTCACCTGTTTCTATATACCCGAGCACCATGCTTGCGTATAGAGAAACTACCCAAGCGCCCCGGGTCCCCGACCCTACGGATCGACAGGTAAGAAGCTTGGGCACACCCGAAAGCACGATGAACCGCCACCTCAACTTTACTCTATTTCTTATCATAAACATGATATGAATGTTTAAGCATAAAGTTCTATATGGCAACATCATGACATATAAACTATAGAGTAGCTCATATATCAAGATAATATCATGAGAACTATACTCTAGTTTACTTGCATAACTATATCGATAAAGTGAAGACAAGACTTTGGAGAAATGATTCATCTTATTCATACCAAGATTCTTCTCCAAGGAGTCAAGCCCTCCAAGGTAGCTTTGCCTTGCTCTAGCACTACTAATGAAAAAGGTAAAAACTAGAGAGGGGTGCTCAAGATGTGTTGACTCAAGGTGGTGTGTGTGATATGAGAGCACTACCCCTCCTTTTATACATGAAGGAGGTCGGTTTGGGGTGCCATAAATTAGGAAACTAGCCTACACCGCCTCTACATGTCGGCATGCAACCGCCAGAGAAAGGTGGGCCCGAGGGGCGCCAGTGGCAGTGCGGCCGCACCCCTGGCCTGCTCCTCTCGCCACCGCCTTTCTCTGGTGGGCTTCTGGTTGGACCAGGGTTGCCTCCACGTAGGTGTTCGGCCCATATTTTGCATGAAGGTGGGCCTTTGCTTGACTCCTTGGTATTTGATTTGCATTACGCTTTCTTTGTTGGCGTATTTTGATCCTTGTTCCACTGTATTTTGGTATGTTCTCTGCAAAATAATAAGCTTCCAATACAAGTGGAACTTTGTCAAAAGTAAATGTATATGTGTAAAAGTATGTTCATTCCTCCTGTTTTTGGACTATAATTGGCGGTCGGATATGGTCGTTAGTGACTGCCAACAAATCCCCCAAGCTTAACCTTTGCTCGTCCCGAGCAAATAGCTAAGTACTTGGTTGATGATCAGGAATTGCTACCATGCCGTTATAATCCACAGGTGCCATGTTTATAACAAAGTGTTCTTCCGCAATTCAAATAAGTTGGCATTCTTATCCACCCTTTACCTTGATCCCTGTGGGGCATATAGCTTTTCCAAGTTCTTGGGCGGTTGCAAGATAGAATGGTTAGAACAGAATCACCAATCATTCATTCTTTGATTAACCATCTATCCGGAGGTTTTATGAATTTTGTAAAACAAAAGTAAGTTCCTCAAATGATTCTCTCGATCGCTCAATGTGTATGAAACCTTACCAAGGCATTTGGTATGTTGCCTTCTTTTTCATAACCTACCACTAAGGCTTTTGAGTGGAGTTTTGGGTAGGTATAAAAATGAGGCATACTTGTATCACATATTTTACTAAGTCAAAAACCGGACCACAAGGAGATGCAAGTCATACACTTTGATCAAGACGTGCAAGTGTGTGGAGATGGATCATATGTTATTTTTGTACTCCTTTTATGATGACTCTCTCTTTCTTTTGAAAGTGCTTCTGAGAGTATGAGCTATCTTATTCTCACTAGCGGGTATCGAGGTACCCATTATTTTCTCTCGGGGCGGGCATCGAAGTGCCCATTGTTTTCTCTCTCTTTTTTTTCTTTTTGCATCATGCTCTTTGGCATGCTTTCTTTTTCTCATGCACTTTGGCATGGTTTTCTTCCCTTTTTTTTAGCATAGCCCAAACTCTCTTTTGGCACATGAGTATTTTTGGAGAGAGAATCATAATAATTGGAGTATTTTTAGTGGACGAACAAAATGAGTTGCGTAACTCTTAGTGTAAGAGTCAGCACTTTATTTGTGGGTGTACGTGTGTCTTGATCATGGGTGCATGACAAGAATCTTCAACAAGGGTCACAAACAATTTGACAAAGTTCAATGTAATAACAAGTAGCATATGACTAAGGTTTTGACTTTTGAATCATGTCATATGGCTTTGGTAGGTATTCATAATCATTGAGGAACTTTTTGAATTTAAGTATTTTTTGAAAATGAAAACTCCGGATGTCAAGTTTCTCTTAGAACAAAGTCATAGTAAATTCCATTTGTACCATATCATAACTCGCAACAACTTAGAAAAGGAGCATGCATTTGCAACCCACAAGTTTTCAAGTTCTTAGGATGAGACAATTTTAGCCAACAAACTTGAATCTTGGGGAAAACTAAGTTATAACCTAGGCACAGATGAATTATAGATAGAGCAATTATTCATCATTTCATCTTTAGGAGAAACTAAACATTCCTTAAACACATATGGGAGTGGAATTCTCTTTTTTTTATAAATATATATATAAATGCAGAAAATAAATGCGAGAATTAAAGATACAAGGTACCTCTGCGGGGGCCCTCCCCCAAGCTTGCTTGAGGCCTATGGTCCGGGATTGTATCCCATGGACCACCAATAGGCTGCCTGTGCTTCCTGTTGTTCCCATCTCATTCACTGTTTTCTGAAGAATATTCTTGATTTGTTTATTTGAAGTCTCTGCCTGGCCACTTGTCTGAGGATGATAGGGTGTAGCGACGTTATGGCGGATCCCATGCTTTGCTAGATATTGCTCGAACCGTTTGTTGATGAAATGTGATCCTCCATCACTTATCACTACTCGGGGGACTCCGAATCTTGGAAATATTATTTCTTCGAACATCCTCTTTGAGCTTATGTTGTCGGCATGTTTGCATGGTAGTGCTTCTACCCATTTGGAGACATAGTCAACTGCCACCAAGATGAACTCACACTTCTTTGATGGGGGAAATGGTCCCATATAGTCAATTCCCCAAACATCAAAGAGCTCTATCTGAAGATTGTTGGTGAGTGGCATAGCATCCCTTGTGTTGATATTACCGTGTCTTTGACATGGCCCGCATCTTCGGATAAATTCTTTTGTGTCTTCATACATCGCAGGCCAATAGAATCCACATTGCCAAATCTTTGCATGTGTGCGGAACGCTCCATAATGTCCTCCATATGGTGATGAGTGGCATCTTTTAATGATCTTCAATCCTTTCTCAATGGGCACACATCTCCTAAGTAAACCATCAGAGCATACTCGAAAGAGGTATGGCTCATCCCATATGTGTGATCGACTTTCTTGAATAAACTTCTTTTTATTTGCTCCCGGTGGCACATACCCTGAAACCATAAAATTGACAATATCTGCATACCAGGGGTCAGACCTGTTGATTTCGTAGAGCATGTCATCCCGGAGTGAATCATTGATGGGTAGTTCCTGCAGATTCTTAAAATACATTCTGGACAAGTGATCGGCGACAGAATTTTCTACTCCCTTTTTATCTTTAATTTCTAAGTCAAATTCTTGGAGCAGCAAAATCCATCTTATCAAGCGAGGTTTAGCATCTTTTTTAGTGAGCAAATATTTTAGTGCAGCATGATCAGAATAAACAATTACTTTAGCTCCTACTAAATAAGATCTAAATTTATCAATAGCAAAGACCACAGCCAAGAGCTCTTTTTCGGTGGTTGCATAATTAAGTTGAGCTCCTGTCAAGGTTTTACTAGCATAAGCTATTGCATGATTGTTGGCATTTCTTAGCGTCGTCACTGAGAATAGAGGTAGGATCCATCCCCGGCAACGGCGCCAGAAATGCCTGTTGGCATTTCCTAGCATCACTGCCAGAAAAGGCAATGACACTAGAGAATGTCAACCGGTAAATCTTAACGATTACAGATTTAACTCCGCAAGCGCACGGAAATACCGTTGTAGCATTTCACCCGGAAGTATTTCAGGGTATCGTTATTTATATTTTCCCAAAGGAAGGCATGGTGTAAAGAGTCTAGTATGGATATGAATCAAGATAACATGATTGCAAAGATGAACCAAATGCTTATGGCAGGGGTAAACATGATAGTTTTGGGATAGTGTGACACACACTCGAGTCTAACACCTGAGCAAAGAAAGAAGGAAGAAAGTCTAAAGAATAAAAGAATAAATCTATGAGAGCAGGCATATCCTTGATACAGCTATGCAAAGAATAGTAAGTAATCATACATGTACATGAGTAAGAATTAGTGCTAAGTGTGAGATAGGTCGGGAGGCCACCGAGTACTGGTCTGCCAGCAACCTCATGTGACAATTTACGTACTCCTACACCATACCCGAACGTGGGGGATTACGAAGGACGGACAGGGCTGTCACCACCTGCCGCCTACCCCTCAACCGTGGAGCATGAAATGCATTCACCTGTTTCTATATACCCGAGCACCATGCTTGCGTATAGAGAAACTACCCAAGCGCCCCGGGTCCCCGACCCTACGGATCGACAGGTAAGAAGCTTGGGCACACCCGAAAGCACGATGAACCGCCACCTCAACTTTACTCTATTTCTTATCATAAACATGATATGAATGTTTAAGCATAAAGTTCTATATGGCAACATCATGACATATAAACTATAGAGTAGCTCATATATCAAGATAATATCATGAGAACTATACTCTAGTTTACTTGCATAACTATATCGATAAAGTGAAGACAAGACTTTGGAGAAATGATTCATCTTATTCATACCAAGATTCTTCTCCAAGGAGTCAAGCCCTCCAAGGTAGCTTTGCCTTGCTCTAGCACTACTAATGAAAAAGGTAAAAACTAGAGAGGGGTGCTCAAGATGTGTTGACTCAAGGTGGTGTGTGTGATATGAGAGCACTACCCCTCCTTTTATACATGAAGGAGGTCGGTTTGGGGTGCCATAAATTAGGAAACTAGCCTACACCGCCTCTACATGTCGGCATGCAACCGCCAGAGAAAGGTGGGCCCGAGGGGCGCCAGTGGCAGTGCGGCCGCACCCCTGGCCTGCTCCTCTCGCCACCGCCTTTCTCTGGTGGGCTTCTGGTTGGACCAGGGTTGCCTCCACGTAGGTGTTCGGCCCATATTTTGCATGAAGGTGGGCCTTTGCTTGACTCCTTGGTATTTGATTTGCATTACGCTTTCTTTGTTGGCGTATTTTGATCCTTGTTCCACTGTATTTTGGTATGTTCTCTGCAAAATAATAAGCTTCCAATACAAGTGGAACTTTGTCAAAAGTAAATGTATATGTGTAAAAGTATGTTCATTCCTCCTGTTTTTGGACTATAATTGGCGGTCGGATATGGTCGTTAGTGACTGCCAACAAATCCCCCAAGCTTAACCTTTGCTCGTCCCGAGCAAATAGCTAAGTACTTGGTTGATGATCAGGAATTGCTACCATGCCGTTATAATCCACAGGTGCCATGTTTATAACAAAGTGTTCTTCCGCAATTCAAATAAGTTGGCATTCTTATCCACCCTTTACCTTGATCCCTGTGGGGCATATAGCTTTTCCAAGTTCTTGGGCGGTTGCAAGATAGAATGGTTAGAACAGAATCACCAATCATTCATTCTTTGATTAACCATCTATCCGGAGGTTTTATGAATTTTGTAAAACAAAAGTAAGTTCCTCAAATGATTCTCTCGATCGCTCAATGTGTATGAAACCTTACCAAGGCATTTGGTATGTTGCCTTCTTTTTCATAACCTACCACTAAGGCTTTTGAGTGGAGTTTTGGGTAGGTATAAAAATGAGGCATACTTGTATCACATATTTTACTAAGTCAAAAACCGGACCACAAGGAGATGCAAGTCATACACTTTGATCAAGACGTGCAAGTGTGTGGAGATGGATCATATGTTATTTTTGTACTCCTTTTATGATGACTCTCTCTTTCTTTTGAAAGTGCTTCTGAGAGTATGAGCTATCTTATTCTCACTAGCGGGTATCGAGGTACCCATTATTTTCTCTCGGGGCGGGCATCGAAGTGCCCATTGTTTTCTCTCTCTTTTTTTTCTTTTTGCATCATGCTCTTTGGCATGCTTTCTTTTTCTCATGCACTTTGGCATGGTTTTCTTCCCTTTTTTTTAGCATAGCCCAAACTCTCTTTTGGCACATGAGTATTTTTGGAGAGAGAATCATAATAATTGGAGTATTTTTAGTGGACGAACAAAATGAGTTGCGTAACTCTTAGTGTAAGAGTCAGCACTTTATTTGTGGGTGTACGTGTGTCTTGATCATGGGTGCATGACAAGAATCTTCAACAAGGGTCACAAACAATTTGACAAAGTTCAATGTAATAACAAGTAGCATATGACTAAGGTTTTGACTTTTGAATCATGTCATATGGCTTTGGTAGGTATTCATAATCATTGAGGAACTTTTTGAATTTAAGTATTTTTTGAAAATGAAAACTCCGGATGTCAAGTTTCTCTTAGAACAAAGTCATAGTAAATTCCATTTGTACCATATCATAACTCGCAACAACTTAGAAAAGGAGCATGCATTTGCAACCCACAAGTTTTCAAGTTCTTAGGATGAGACAATTTTAGCCAACAAACTTGAATCTTGGGGAAAACTAAGTTATAACCTAGGCACAGATGAATTATAGATAGAGCAATTATTCATCATTTCATCTTTAGGAGAAACTAAACATTCCTTAAACACATATGGGAGTGGAATTCTCTTTTTTTTATAAATATATATATAAATGCAGAAAATAAATGCGAGAATTAAAGATACAAGGTACCTCTGCTAAGACAACAACAGGAAGCACAGGCAGCCTATTGGTGGTCCATGGGATACAATCCCGGACCATAGGCCTCAAGCAAGCTTGGGGGAGGGCCCCCGCAGAGGTACCTTGTATCTTTAATTCTCGCATTTATTTTCTGCATTTATATATATATTTATAAAAAAAAGAGAATTCCACTCCCATATGTGTTTAAGGAATGTTTAGTTTCTCCTAAAGATGAAATGATGAATAATTGCTCTATCTATAATTCATCTGTGCCTAGGTTATAACTTAGTTTTCCCCAAGATTCAAGTTTGTTGGCTAAAATTGTCTCATCCTAAGAACTTGAAAACTTGTGGGTTGCAAATGCATGCTCCTTTTCTAAGTTGTTGCGAGTTATGATATGGTACAAATGGAATTTACTATGACTTTGTTCTAAGAGAAACTTGACATCCGGAGTTTTCATTTTCAAAAAATACTTAAATTCAAAAAGTTCCTCAATGATTATGAATACCTACCAAAGCCATATGACATGATTCAAAAGTCAAAACCTTAGTCATATGCTACTTGTTATTACATTGAACTTTGTCAAATTGTTTGTGACCCTTGTTGAAGATTCTTGTCATGCACCCATGATCAAGACACACGTACACCCACAAATAAAGTGCTGACTCTTACACTAAGAGTTACGCAACTCATTTTGTTCGTCCACTAAAAATACTCCAATTATTATGATTCTCTCTCCAAAAATACTCATGTGCCAAAAGAGAGTTTGGGCTATGCTAAAAAAAAGGGAAGAAAACCATGCCAAAGTGCATGAGAAAAAGAAAGCATGCCAAAGAGCATGATGCAAAAAGAAAAAAAAGAGAGAGAAAACAATGGGCACTTCGATGCCCGCCCCGAGAGAAAATAATGGGTACCTCGATACCCGCTAGTGAGAATAAGATAGCTCATACTCTCAGAAGCACTTTCAAAAGAAAGAGAGAGTCATCATAAAAGGAGTACAAAAATAACATATGATCCATCTCCACACACTTGCACGTCTTGATCAAAGTGTATGACTTGCATCTCCTTGTGGTCCGGTTTTTGACTTAGTAAAATATGTGATACAAGTATGCCTCATTTTTATACCTACCCAAAACTCCACTCAAAAGCCTTAGTGGTAGGTTATGAAAAAAGAAGGCAACATACCAAATGCCTTGGTAAGGTTTCATACACATTGAGCGATCGAGAGAATCATTTGAGGAACTTACTTTTGTTTTACAAAATTCATAAAACCTCCGGATAGATGGTTAATCAAAGAATGAATGATTGGTGATTCTGTTCTAACCATTCTATCTTGCAACCGCCCAAGAACTTGGAAAAGCTATATGCCCCACAGGGATCAAGGTAAAGGGTGGATAAGAATGCCAACTTATTTGAATTGCGGAAGAACACTTTGTTATAAACATGGCACCTGTGGATTATAACGGCATGGTAGCAATTCCTGATCATCAACCAAGTACTTAGCTATTTGCTCGGGACGAGCAAAGGTTAAGCTTGGGGGATTTGTTGGCAGTCACTAACGACCATATCCGACCGCCAATTATAGTCCAAAAACAGGAGGAATGAACATACTTTTACACATATACATTTACTTTTGACAAAGTTCCACTTGTATTGGAAGCTTATTATTTTGCAGAGAACATACCAAAATACAGTGGAACAAGGATCAAAATACGCCAACAAAGAAAGCGTAATGCAAATCAAATACCAAGGAGTCAAGCAAAGGCCCACCTTCATGCAAAATATGGGCCGAACACCTACGTGGAGGCAACCCTGGTCCAACCAGAAGCCCACCAGAGAAAGGCGGTGGCGAGAGGAGCAGGCCAGGGGTGCGGCCGCACTGCCACTGGCGCCCCTCGGGCCCACCTTTCTCTGGCGGTTGCATGCCGACATGTAGAGGCGGTGTAGGCTAGTTTCCTAATTTATGGCACCCCAAACCGACCTCCTTCATGTATAAAAGGAGGGGTAGTGCTCTCATATCACACACACCACCTTGAGTCAACACATCTTGAGCACCCCTCTCTAGTTTTTTACCTTTTTCATTAGTAGTGCTAGAGCAAGGCAAAGCTACCTTGGAGGGCTTGACTCCTTGGAGAAGAATCTTGGTATGAATAAGATGAATCATTTCTCCAAAGTCTTGTCTTCACTTTATCGATATAGTTATGCAAGTAAACTAGAGTATAGTTCTCATGATATTATCTTGATATATGAGCTACTCTATAGTTTATATGTCATGATGTTGCCATATAGAACTTTATGCTTAAACATTCATATCATGTTTATGATAAGAAATAGAGTAAAGTTGAGGTGGCGGTTCATCGTGCTTTCGGGTGTGCCCAAGCTTCTTACCTGTCGATCCGTAGGGTCGGGGACCCGGGGCGCTTGGGTAGTTTCTCTATACGCAAGCATGGTGCTCGGGTATATAGAAACAGGTGAATGCATTTCATGCTCCACGGTTGAGGGGTAGGCGGCAGGTGGTGACAGCCCTGTCCGTCCTTCGTAATCCCCCACGTTCGGGTATGGTGTAGGAGTACGTAAATTGTCACATGAGGTTGCTGGCAGACCAGTACTCGGTGGCCTCCCGACCTATCTCACACTTAGCACTAATTCTTACTCATGTACATGTATGATTACTTACTATTCTTTGCATAGCTGTATCAAGGATATGCCTGCTCTCATAGATTTATTCTTTTATTCTTTAGACTTTCTTCCTTCTTTCTTTGCTCAGGTGTTAGACTCGAGTGTGTGTCACACTATCCCAAAACTATCATGTTTACCCCTGCCATAAGCATTTGGTTCATCTTTGCAATCATGTTATCTTGATTCATATCCATACTAGACTCTTTACACCATGCCTTCCTTTGGGAAAATATAAATAACGATACCCTGAAATACTTCCGGGTGAAATGCTACAACGGTATTTCCGTGCGCTTGCGGAGTTAAATCTGTAATCGTTAAGATTTACCGGTTGACATTCTCTAGTGTCATTGCCTTTTCTGGCAGTGATGCTAGGAAATGCCAACAGGCATTTCTGGCGCCGTTGCCGGGGATGGATCCTACCTCTATTCTCAGTGACGACGCTAAGAAATGCCAACAATCATGCAATAGCTTATGCTAGTAAAACCTTGACAGGAGCTCAACTTAATTATGCAACCACCGAAAAAGAGCTCTTGGCTGTGGTCTTTGCTATTGATAAATTTAGATCTTATTTAGTAGGAGCTAAAGTAATTGTTTATTCTGATCATGCTGCACTAAAATATTTGCTCACTAAAAAAGATGCTAAACCTCGCTTGATAAGATGGATTTTGCTGCTCCAAGAATTTGACTTAGAAATTAAAGATAAAAAGGGAGTAGAAAATTCTGTCGCCGATCACTTGTCCAGAATGTATTTTAAGAATCTGCAGGAACTACCCATCAATGATTCACTCCGGGATGACATGCTCTACGAAATCAACAGGTCTGACCCCTGGTATGCAGATATTGTCAATTTTATGGTTTCAGGGTATGTGCCACCGGGAGCAAATAAAAAGAAGTTTATTCAAGAAAGTCGATCACACATATGGGATGAGCCATACCTCTTTCGAGTATGCTCTGATGGTTTACTTAGGAGATGTGTGCCCATTGAGAAAGGATTGAAGATCATTAAAAGATGCCACTCATCACCATATGGAGGACATTATGGAGCGTTCCGCACACATGCAAAGATTTGGCAATGTGGATTCTATTGGCCTGCGATGTATGAAGACACAAAAGAATTTATCCGAAGATGCGGGCCATGTCAAAGACACGGTAATATCAACACAAGGGATGCTATGCCACTCACCAACAATCTTCAGATAGAGCTCTTTGATGTTTGGGGAATTGACTATATGGGACCATTTCCCCCATCAAAGAAGTGTGAGTTCATCTTGGTGGCAGTTGACTATGTCTCCAAATGGGTAGAAGCACTACCATGCAAACATGCCGACAACATAAGCTCAAAGAGGATGTTCGAAGAAATAATATTTCCAAGATTCGGAGTCCCCCGAGTAGTGATAAGTGATGGAGGATCACATTTCATCAACAAACGGTTCGAGCAATATCTAGCAAAGCATGGGATCCGCCATAACGTCGCTACACCCTATCATCCTCAGACAAGTGGCCAGGCAGAGACTTCAAATAAACAAATCAAGAATATTCTTCAGAAAACAGTGAATGAGATGGGAACAACATGGAAGGACAAGTTACTTGATGCACTTTGGGCGTATCGAACTGCATACAAGACCCCAATTGGGATGTCTCCATATAAACTGGTGTATGGGAAGACTTGCCACCTGCCTGTTGAACTAGAGTTCAAAGCACACTAGGCCATAAGAAGATGGAATATGGACCTAGATGTTGCTGGAGATTATAGAAAGATGCAATTATCAGAGTTAGATGAATGGCGAGAGAAGGCATATCACAATTCAAAGATCTACAAAGAAAGAGTCAAAAGATGGCATGACAAAAGAATCAAGAAGAAGGAATTCGCACCCGGAGATAAGGTATTACTTTTTAATTCCAGGGTGAAGCTTTTCGGGCATGGAAAACTACGAAGCAAGTGGGAAGGGCCATACAAGGTAATCAATTCATCATCCCACGGAGCTATCACACTTCAAAATGATGAAGGTACGTTATTCAAGGTAAATGGTCAACGTCTTAAATTATTTTTAGAGCCCAATAAAGAATTAGAAGAAATAGACGTAATTAATTTCTACCTTCCAATTGATTTTTGAAGCCCGATCACTTTTATTCCGCGATTTGGGCCCTTCATCTATTTTTCGGGGAAAGAAACCTTCTAGAAGCCAACACGAGAAAGCGGGCCGGCAAAGGAGCCCAGGCCAGGGCGGGCACCCTAGGCATGAGGGCGGGCGCCCTGCCCCTGCCTCCTTTCGCCGCCGCATTTTGCCATCCC
>JAHUYU010003354.1:0-15461 GCA_030439765.1 Tripidium arundinaceum | reverse complement strand
GGTTTGGTTTTCGGTTCTCGGTTAAATTTTGCTCAGGGCTGAGCACAATTAGCTAAGATCGATGAATGAGCCTGATGAGGCCCAAATGAAATCAGGCCATGGGCCAGAAGCCTAAATGAAACGAAGATACTGAAACTCGATCCAAAACTAATCGTTGTGATGACGTTACCGAAAGCGGAAAGCTCCTCTCTGGTCGTAGGTTGCTGAAAACAATCTAATATAGCTGTGTGCCAACGACGACCCATCATGTGAGAGCGAGCGATGTGCAAAGTTAAAACGTAATCCACTTGGCTCTTCAGAAATGTTTGGGTTACCAGCTGTAGGACGAACCAATGCAAAAAAAAAAAATGTCAATGAACCGCATGCGATGCTATTTTCCCGACTCTGCTGCATGCAAGGACTCTGTGCAAGGTGGTGCTAGCTAGGTCGCGTGGTGAGCAATCTAACATGATGGCAATGGGTGTTTTATTTACTAACCCTACTGGGACATTCCATTCTCTGTCCCAGCATTTGTCACCAACGCTAGCTAGCCGGCCGGTAGCAGCAGCATGCTGCGCCACGTCCTCTGTTCATTCACACAGCTAGGGGCAGTAGTAGTTTAGATGTGCTCCTAAACAACCGCGGCGCATGTCATGCTCATGCCATGGGGAATCGGAGATGGAAGAAGGAATCGCCGTCGCCGTCGGCGGGCGGGCGGGCGGGCGCAAGTGGAGTTGTGGATGGCATAGAAAAATATACAGTGGGGGGGCGACGGCGAACATGCATGCAGGCGAGATGTGGGTGGCACGTGAGGGTTGGGCGCGGGGAGAAGGTTCCAAACGCCTTGCTCCCGCTGTACACACCACTGCCATGCAAAAAAACACAAAACAAAAAGCAACTCGCTACCTGCACACACACACCACAAGTAGCTAGCTAGCGTGACCATGTCATTTATATTTATGTAAACATATATCTATCTATTCCGCATTCCAGCCTAGCTAGCTATTCATATAAATTTGGCTTTGTATATATTGCAATACTGCCTTCGTTCCTACTATTTAGCAGGAAATATGTACAGCACACAGATCCGAGAGTCGTCTCTAATCAGCTCTTTTCGGGCCGTTTTCGTTCGTATCTCTAATGCACATGCCATTCGTTGGTCTGAATGTTTCGGTGTGTCATTGGTGAGGTTCATCCATCCATCCATCCATCGACGGGACAACGTAACGTGAGGTTCATGGGTAGTGCTAGCCGTGTCCAGTCCAATCCAAGGGAACACGGCCAGCACGCAGGTGGATGCGATGGGGCAGCTAGCTGGGACGAATGGGATCTCCGTCCGCCCGTCCCGCGCGCGCGCGGCGGCCTCTCTCCTCCACCAGGCCACCACCTCCTCCTAACTAACAAGGCCATGTGCCGCTGGCCTCGCGCGGACGCCACAGGCCAACTAGCGACAGGGCCACCCGGTTCGCACTCGCACTAGCTAGCAGGGAGCACCACCCGGGATGGTGGGCCCACGCCCATGAGCCATGTACGCTGCACGTCCTCGCTAGAGGATGGATGGATGGATGCATACAATGCAGCGAGCAAGGCTAGCTGGCCCGGTCGTCACAGATCAACGGTTGGCACGAGCCCACGCACGGCGGCAACGACGTGCACCACCGATCGCCTGGATCCGATCCGATCCGATCTGAGGCCGCATCCACATGTGCGTGCGACGCGCGGTGCACGGTGTACTGTCACTCTCAGCCCTGAGCAAAATTTAACCGAGAACCGAAAACCAAACCGGAATAACTAGAACCGAAACCGAAGAACCGGAACCGAAAAATTCGGTTCCTACTCTCGGGTAACCGAAAGAACCGAATTACTTGTATTTTATAAGATTATATTTGGTTTATGTGTGGTGTTTTATATTTGACTTGCTATATATTTTGTGTTACATATTGCTGTTGTTTTCTTATAAATTATTATAGTAAAAATTAATATAATCTTATAAAATACAAGTAATTCGGTTCTTTCGGTTACCCGAGAGTAGGAACCGAATTTTTCGGTTCCGGTTCTTTCGGTTTCGGTTCTAGTTATTCCGGTTTGGTTTTCGGTTCTCGGTTAAATTTTGCTCAGGGCTGAGAGTGACAGTACACCGTGCACCGCGCGTCGCACGCACATGTGGATGCGGCCTCAGATCGGATCGGATCGGATCCAGGCGATCGGTGGTGCACGTCGTTGCCGCCGTGCGTGGGCTCGTGCCAACCGTTGATCTGTGACGACCGGGCCAGCTAGCCTTGCTCGCTGCATTGTATGCATCCATCCATCCATCCTCTAGCGAGACGTGCAGCGTACATGGCTCATGGGCGTGGGCCACCATCCCGGGTGGTGCTCCCTGCTAGCTAGTGCGAGTGCGAACCGGGTGGCCCTGTCGCTAGTTGGCCTGTGGCGTCCGCGCGAGGCCAGCGGCACATGGCCTTGTTAGTTAGGAGGAGGTGGTGCCTGGTGGAGGAGAGAGGCCGCCGCGCGCGCGCGGGGACGGGCGGACGGAGATCCCATTCGTCCCAGCTAGCTGCCCCATCGCATCCACCTGCGTGCTGGCCGTGTTCCCTTGGATTGGACTGGACACGGCTAGCACTACCCATGAACCTCACGTTACGTTGTCCGTCGATGGATGGATGGATGGATGAACCTCACCAATGACACACCGAAACATTCAGACCAACGAATGGCATGTGCATTAGAGATACGAACGAAAACGGCCCGAAAAGAGCTGATTAGAGACGACTCTCGGATCTGTGTGCTGTACATATTTCCTGCTAAATAGTAGGAACGAAGCAGTATTGCAATATATACAAAGCCAAATTTATATGAATAGCTAGCTAGGCTGGAATGCGGAATAGATAGATATATGTTTACATAAATATAAATGACATGGTCACGCTAGCTAGCTACTTGTGGTGTGTGTGTGCAGGTAGCGAGTTGCTTTTTGTTTTGTGTTTTTTTGCATGGCAGTGGGTGTGTACAGCGGGAGCAAGGCGTTTGGAACCTTCTCCCCGCGCCCAACCCTCACGTGCCACCCACATCTCGCCTGCATGCATGTTCGCCGTCGCCCCCCACTGTATATTTTTCTATGCCATCCACAACTCCACTGCGCCCGCCCGCCCGCCCGCCGACGGCGACGGCGATTCCTTCTTCCATCTCCGATTCCCCATGGCATGAGCATGACATGCGCCGCGGTTGTTTAGGAGCACATCTAAACTACTACTGCCCCTAGCTGTGTGAATGAACAGAGGACGTGGCGCAGCATGCTGCTGCTACCGGCCGGCTAGCTAGCGTTGGTGACAAATGCTGGGACAGAGAATGGAATGTCCCAGTAGGGTTAGTAAATAAAACACCCATTGCCATCATGTTAGATTGCTCACCACGCGACCTAGCTAGCACCACCTTGCACAGAGTCCTTGCATGCAGCAGAGTCGGGAAAATAGCATCGCATGCGGTTCATTGACATTTTTTTTTTTTGCATTGGTTCGTCCTACAGCTGGTAACCCAAACATTTCTGAAGAGCCAAGTGGATTACGTTTTAACTTTGCACATCGCTCGCTCTCACATGATGGGTCGTCGTTGGCACACAGCTATATTAGATTGTTTTCAGCAACCTACGACCAGAGAGGAGCTTTCCGCTTTCGGTAACGTCATCACAACGATTAGTTTTGGATCGAGTTTCAGTATCTTCGTTTCATTTAGGCTTCTGGCCCATGGCCTGATTTCATTTGGGCCTCATCAGGCTCATTCATCGATCTTAGCTAATTGTGCTCAGCCCTGAGCAAAATTTAACCGAGAACCGAAAACCAAACCGGAATAACTAGAACCGAAACCGAAAGAACCGGAACCGAAAAATTCGGTTCCTACTCTCGGGTAACCGAAAGAACCGAATTACTTGTATTTTATAAGATTATATTAATTTTTACTAATAATAATTTATAAGAAAACAACAGCAATATGTAACACAAATATATAGCAAGTCAAATATAAAACACCACACATAAACCAAATATAATCTTATAAAATACAAGTAATTCGGTTCTTTCGGTTACCCGAGAGTAGGAACCGAATTTTTCGGTTCCGGTTCTTTCGGTTTCGGTTCTAGTTATTCCGGTTTGGTTTTCGGTTCTCGGTTAAATTTTGCTCAGGGCTGAGAGTGACAGTACACCGTGCACCGCGCGTCGCACGCACATGTGGATGCGGCCTCAGATCGGATCGGATCGGATCCAGGCGATCGGTGGTGCACGTCGTTGCCGCCGTGCGTGGGCTCGTGCCAACCGTTGATCTGTGACGACCGGGCCAGCTAGCCTTGCTCGCTGCATTGTATGCATCCATCCATCCATCCTCTAGCGAGACGTGCAGCGTACATGGCTCATGGCGTGGGCCCACCATCCCGGGTGGTGCTCCCTGCTAGCTAGTGCGAGTGCGAACCGGGTGGCCCTGTCGCTAGTTGGCCTGTGGCGTCCGCGCGAGGCCAGCGGCACATGGCCTTGTTAGTTAGGAGGAGGTGGTGGCCTGGTGGAGGAGAGAGGCCGCCGCGCGCGCGCGGGGACGGGCGGACGGAGATCCCATTCGTCCCAGCTAGCTGCCCCATCGCATCCACCTGCGTGCTGGCCGTGTTCCCTTGGATTGGACTGGACACGGCTAGCACTACCCATGAACCTCACGTTACGTTGTCCGTCGATGGATGGATGGATGGATGAACCTCACCAATGACACACCGAAACATTCAGACCAACGAATGGCATGTGCATTAGAGATACGAACGAAAACGGCCCGAAAAGAGCTGATTAGAGACGACTCTCGGATCTGTGTGCTGTACATATTTCCTGCTAAATAGTAGGAACGAAGCAGTATTGCAATATATACAAAGCCAAATTTATATGAATAGCTAGCTAGGCTGGAATGCGGAATAGATAGATATATGTTTACATAAATATAAATGACATGGTCACGCTAGCTAGCTACTTGTGGTGTGTGTGTGCAGGTAGCGAGTTGCTTTTTGTTTTGTGTTTTTTTGCATGGCAGTGGGTGTGTACAGCGGGAGCAAGGCGTTTGGAACCTTCTCCCCGCGCCCAACCCTCACGTGCCACCCACATCTCGCCTGCATGCATGTTCGCCGTCGCCCCCCACTGTATATTTTTCTATGCCATCCACAACTCCACTTGGCTCTTCAGAAATGTTTGGGTTACCAGCTGTAGGACGAACCAATGCAAAAAAAAAAAATGTCAATGAACCGCATGCGATGCTATTTTCCCGACTCTGCTGCATGCAAGGACTCTGTGCAAGGTGGTGCTAGCTAGGTCGCGTGGTGAGCAATCTAACATGATGGCAATGGGTGTTTTATTTACTAACCCTACTGGGACATTCCATTCTCTGTCCCAGCATTTGTCACCAACGCTAGCTAGCCGGCCGGTAGCAGCAGCATGCTGCGCCACGTCCTCTGTTCATTCACACAGCTAGGGGCAGTAGTAGTTTAGATGTGCTCCTAAACAACCGCGGCGCATGTCATGCTCATGCCATGGGAATCGGAGATGGAAGAAGGAATCGCCGTCGCCGTCGGCGGGCGGGCGGGCGGGCGCAAGTGGAGTTGTGGATGGCATAGAAAAATATACAGTGGGGGGCGACGGCGAACATGCATGCAGGCGAGATGTGGGTGGCACGTGAGGGTTGGGCGCGGGGAGAAGGTTCCAAACGCCTTGCTCCCGCTGTACACACCCACTGCCATGCAAAAAAACACAAAACAAAAAGCAACTCGCTACCTGCACACACACACCACAAGTAGCTAGCTAGCGTGACCATGTCATTTATATTTATGTAAACATATATCTATCTATTCCGCATTCCAGCCTAGCTAGCTATTCATATAAATTTGGCTTTGTATATATTGCAATACTGCTTCGTTCCTACTATTTAGCAGGAAATATGTACAGCACACAGATCCGAGAGTCGTCTCTAATCAGCTCTTTTCGGGCCGTTTTCGTTCGTATCTCTAATGCACATGCCATTCGTTGGTCTGAATGTTTCGGTGTGTCATTGGTGAGGTTCATCCATCCATCCATCCATCGACGGACAACGTAACGTGAGGTTCATGGGTAGTGCTAGCCGTGTCCAGTCCAATCCAAGGGAACACGGCCAGCACGCAGGTGGATGCGATGGGGCAGCTAGCTGGGACGAATGGGATCTCCGTCCGCCCGTCCCCGCGCGCGCGCGGCGGCCTCTCTCCTCCACCAGGCCACCACCTCCTCCTAACTAACAAGGCCATGTGCCGCTGGCCTCGCGCGGACGCCACAGGCCAACTAGCGACAGGGCCACCCGGTTCGCACTCGCACTAGCTAGCAGGGAGCACCACCCGGATGGTGGGCCCACGCCCATGAGCCATGTACGCTGCACGTCTCGCTAGAGGATGGATGGATGGATGCATACAATGCAGCGAGCAAGGCTAGCTGGCCCGGTCGTCACAGATCAACGGTTGGCACGAGCCCACGCACGGCGGCAACGACGTGCACCACCGATCGCCTGGATCCGATCCGATCCGATCTGAGGCCGCATCCACATGTGCGTGCGACGCGCGGTGCACGGTGTACTGTCACTCTCAGCCCTGAGCAAAATTTAACCGAGAACCGAAAACCAAACCGGAATAACTAGAACCGAAACCGAAAGAACCGAACCGAAAAATTCGGTTCCTACTCTCGGGTAACCGAAAGAACCGAATTACTTGTATTTTATAAGATTATATTTGGTTTATGTGTGGTGTTTTATATTTGACTTGCTATATATTTGTGTTACATATTGCTGTTGTTTTCTTATAAATTATTATTAGTAAAAATTAATATAATCTTATAAAATACAAGTAATTCGGTTCTTTCGGTTACCCGAGAGTAGGAACCGAATTTTTCGGTTCCGGTTCTTTCGGTTTCGGTTCTAGTTATTCCGGTTTGGTTTTCGGTTCTCGGTTAAATTTTGCTCAGGGCTGAGCACAATTAGCTAAGATCGATGAATGAGCCTGATGAGGCCCAAATGAAATCAGGCCATGGGCCAGAAGCCTAAATGAAACGAAGATACTGAAACTCGATCCAAAACTAATCGTTGTGATGACGTTACCGAAAGCGGAAAGCTCCTCTCTGGTCGTAGGTTGCTGAAAACAATCTAATATAGCTGTGTGCCAACGACGACCCATCATGTGAGAGCGAGCGATGTGCAAAGTTAAAACGTAATCCACTTGCTCTTCAGAAATGTTTGGGTTACCAGCTGTAGGACGAACCAATGCAAAAAAAAAAAAATGTCAATGAACCGCATGCGATGCTATTTTCCCGACTCTGCTGCATGCAAGGACTCTGTGCAAGGTGGTGCTAGCTAGGTCGCGTGGTGAGCAATCTAACATGATGGCAATGGGTGTTTTATTTACTAACCCTACTGGGACATTCCATTCTCTGTCCCAGCATTTGTCACCAACGCTAGCTAGCCGGCCGGTAGCAGCAGCATGCTGCGCCACGTCCTCTGTTCATTCACACAGCTAGGGGCAGTAGTAGTTTAGATGTGCTCCTAAACAACCGCGGCGCATGTCATGCTCATGCCATGGGGAATCGGAGATGGAAGAAGGAATCGCCGTCGCCGTCGCGGGCGGGCGGGCGGGCGCAAGTGGAGTTGTGGATGGCATAGAAAAATATACAGTGGGGGGCGACGGCGAACATGCATGCAGGCGAGATGTGGGTGGCACGTGAGGGTTGGGCGCGGGGAGAAGGTTCCAAACGCCTTGCTCCCGCTGTACACACCCACTGCCATGCAAAAAAAACACAAAACAAAAAGCAACTCGCTACCTGCACACACACACCACAAGTAGCTAGCTAGCGTGACCATGTCATTTATATTTATGTAAACATATATCTATCTATTCCGCATTCCAGCCTAGCTAGCTATTCATATAAATTTGGCTTTGTATATATTGCAATACTGCTTCGTTCCTACTATTTAGCAGGAAATATGTACAGCACACAGATCCGAGAGTCGTCTCTAATCAGCTCTTTTCGGGCCGTTTTCGTTCGTATCTCTAATGCACATGCCATTCGTTGGTCTGAATGTTTCGGTGTGTCATTGGTGAGGTTCATCCATCCATCCATCCATCGACGGACAACGTAACGTGAGGTTCATGGGTAGTGCTAGCCGTGTCCAGTCCCAATCCAAGGGAACACGGCCAGCACGCAGGTGGATGCGATGGGGCAGCTAGCTGGGACGAATGGGATCTCCGTCCGCCCGTCCCCGCGCGCGCGCGGCGGCCTCTCTCCTCCACCAGGCCACCACCTCCTCCTAACTAACAAGGCCATGTGCCGCTGGCCTCGCGCGGACGCCACAGGCCAACTAGCGACAGGGCCACCCGGTTCGCACTCGCACTAGCTAGCAGGGAGCACCACCCGGGATGGTGGGCCCACGCCCATGAGCCATGTACGCTGCACGTCTCGCTAGAGGATGGATGGATGGATGCATACAATGCAGCGAGCAAGGCTAGCTGGCCCGGTCGTCACAGATCAACGGTTGGCACGAGCCCACGCACGGCGGCAACGACGTGCACCACCGATCGCCTGGATCCGATCCGATCCGATCTGAGGCCGCATCCACATGTGCGTGCGACGCGCGGTGCACGGTGTACTGTCACTCTCAGCCCTGAGCAAAATTTAACCGAGAACCGAAAACCAAACCGGAATAACTAGAACCGAAACCGAAAGAACCGGAACCGAAAAATTCGGTTCCTACTCTCGGGTAACCGAAAGAACCGAATTACTTGTATTTTATAAGATTATATTAATTTTACTAATAATAATTTATAAGAAAACAACAGCAATATGTAACACAAATATATAGCAAGTCAAATATAAAACACCACACATAAACCAAATATAATCTTATAAAATACAAGTAATTCGGTTCTTTCGGTTACCCGAGAGTAGGAACCGAATTTTTCGGTTCCGGTTCTTTCGGTTTCGGTTCTAGTTATTCCGGTTTGGTTTTCGGTTCTCGGTTAAATTTTGCTCAGGGCTGAGAGTGACAGTACACCGTGCACCGCGCGTCGCACGCACATGTGGATGCGGCCTCAGATCGGATCGGATCGGATCCAGGCGATCGGTGGTGCACGTCGTTGCCGCCGTGCGTGGGCTCGTGCCAACCGTTGATCTGTGACGACCGGGCCAGCTAGCCTTGCTCGCTGCATTGTATGCATCCATCCATCCATCCTCTAGCGAGACGTGCAGCGTACATGGCTCATGGGCGTGGGCCCACCATCCCGGGTGGTGCTCCCTGCTAGCTAGTGCGAGTGCGAACCGGGTGGCCCTGTCGCTAGTTGGCCTGTGGCGTCCGCGCGAGGCCAGCGGCACATGGCCTTGTTAGTTAGGAGGAGGTGGTGGCCTGGTGGAGGAGAGAGGCCGCCGCGCGCGCGCGGGGACGGGCGGACGGAGATCCCATTCGTCCCAGCTAGCTGCCCCATCGCATCCACCTGCGTGCTGGCCGTGTTCCCTTGGATTGGACTGGACACGGCTAGCACTACCCATGAACCTCACGTTACGTTGTCCGTCGATGGATGGATGGATGGATGAACCTCACCAATGACACACCGAAACATTCAGACCAACGAATGGCATGTGCATTAGAGATACGAACGAAAACGGCCCGAAAAGAGCTGATTAGAGACGACTCTCGGATCTGTGTGCTGTACATATTTCCTGCTAAATAGTAGGAACGAAGCAGTATTGCAATATATACAAAGCCAAATTTATATGAATAGCTAGCTAGGCTGGAATGCGGAATAGATAGATATATGTTTACATAAATATAAATGACATGGTCACGCTAGCTAGCTACTTGTGGTGTGTGTGTGCAGGTAGCGAGTTGCTTTTTGTTTTGTGTTTTTTTGCATGGCAGTGGGTGTGTACAGCGGGAGCAAGGCGTTTGGAACCTTCTCCCCGCGCCCAACCCTCACGTGCCACCCACATCTCGCCTGCATGCATGTTCGCCGTCGCCCCCCACTGTATATTTTTCTATGCCATCCACAACTCCACTTGCGCCCGCCCGCCCGCCCGCCGACGGCGACGGCGATTCCTTCTTCCATCTCCGATTCCCCATGGCATGAGCATGACATGCGCCGCGGTTGTTTAGGAGCACATCTAAACTACTACTGCCCCTAGCTGTGTGAATGAACAGAGGACGTGGCGCAGCATGCTGCTGCTACCGGCCGGCTAGCTAGCGTTGGTGACAAATGCTGGGACAGAGAATGGAATGTCCCAGTAGGGTTAGTAAATAAAACACCCATTGCCATCATGTTAGATTGCTCACCACGCGACCTAGCTAGCACCACCTTGCACAGAGTCCTTGCATGCAGCAGAGTCGGGAAAATAGCATCGCATGCGGTTCATTGACATTTTTTTTTTTTGCATTGGTTCGTCCTACAGCTGGTAACCCAAACATTTCTGAAGAGCCAAGTGGATTACGTTTTAACTTTGCACATCGCTCGCTCTCACATGATGGGTCGTCGTTGGCACACAGCTATATTAGATTGTTTTCAGCAACCTACGACCAGAGAGGAGCTTTCCGCTTTCGGTAACGTCATCACAACGATTAGTTTTGGATCGAGTTTCAGTATCTTCGTTTCATTTAGGCTTCTGGCCCATGGCCTGATTTCATTTGGGCCTCATCAGGCTCATTCATCGATCTTAGCTAATTGTGCTCAGCCCTGAGCAAAATTTAACCGAGAACCGAAAACCAAACCGGAATAACTAGAACCGAAACCGAAAGAACCGGAACCGAAAAATTCGGTTCCTACTCTCGGGTAACCGAAAGAACCGAATTACTTGTATTTTATAAGATTATATTTGGTTTATGTGTGGTGTTTTATATTTGACTTGCTATATATTTGTGTTACATATTGCTGTTGTTTTTTTATAAATTATTATTAGTAAAAATTAATATAGTCTTGCATGAATTTGCCTTTACAACACATATATTTATTGCTGTCTTGAGGTCTTCTGAAAAGGTCGGTTAGAACCGGAACCGAACCAAAAACCGTAATGATCGGTTCCGAAAAAAATTTTAGAACCGTCGGTTCCTATTTTCTAAGAACCGAATTTCTCCAAAAACCGAGGAGCCAAACCGAAACCAAACTGAGAACCGAATGCCCAGACTTAATTGTGCTTGTGCAGCGCTGGCCAACTTATCTGGATTTTCTGTCGTTGCCATGTTTAAATTTTGACAACGGTAATGATAGGATGTGGGCGTCCGTCCCTCCAGACGCCCCACACCCGCACTCCGCTCGCTACTTCAAAGCGCATCCACACACCGTCTCCGTGTCTCTCTCCCTGTGCGGGCACCGCCCGGACGCTAGCGCTCGGATCGGATGCCCGGGCGCTAGCAAGTCCGTTTTGACAAACATACATAGTATAAGAGACAAAATCAAATGATAAATCATCATGAGACAACGAGTTCAAATTACATTGCAACCCAAACATGACTTACAAGTTGTGAGGGTGATGTGGGCTAGTTAAGTGGTTTCTAAGATCAGTTTCCGGTCAAAAAATAGGGTTGTCTTTTTCGCCTATCTAATAAAAATTATGAGGGCATGCCCTGGAATGGACATCCTTTGTGACAGGATTGACAAAGACCTTTTTTATGAATCCACAGTGGTCACGGTTGGAAAAGGAGATATGGCGGTTTTTAGTTTTCAGCTTGGCTAAATGGAGAATCACTAAGAAACATTGCACCAAGCCTCTTCAAGAAGGCAATAAGAAAGAAAATTTCAGTACAAGATGCACTCAACAACAATGGATGGGTGAAACATGTACTGCCTATCCAATCGGTGCTGGAAATCAAGGAATATGTGGAATTATGGAAGAGATTGGCAAATAACTACAGGAATCCACAGAATGAGGACGAGATAACTTGGAGATGGACAACAAATGGCGAATACACTACTAAAAGTTCCTATGAGATCCATTTCGTGGGTGACTACAACAACTTGAGGATCAACACTATTTGGAAAGCAAAAGCGGAGCCAAAATATCGGTTCTTCGCATGGACCTTGTTACATGGTAAAATTCTAGCAGCGGATAACCTACAAAGGAAAGGGAAGGCCCAGCGACCTGGTGTGTAAACTATGCAACATCGAACATGAAAGCCCATGACACTTGTACAAAGACTGTCCATACACCAAGAGAGTCCGGGAGATTAGAAGTGGTTAGTGGAATCTGACTCCATACGTAGAAGTAGATTTGCAAGGATTTGTGTACAAGTGTTGGCAAAAATGGAGAAGCAAATTTGAAAAGTCCAGAAGAAAGAATTTCGATGAAATTTTAATTTATTTCATGGAATGTTAGGAAGGAAAGAACCGAAGAATTTTTCAACACAAGCAGTTGCAACGGATGGAAGTAGCCTACCCAATCAAGGAAGACATCCAACAGAATGCAATAGCTTTTGCAAGTTTTCAACATGTTTATTGAAGATAGTGTATCTCCCGGTTACTCTATTGTAAAAAAGTATTTGCGTAGTGTTTTATTTTATTGCGTAGTGTTTTCTGCTACTAGAATAGCAGCTGTAAATAAGTATGTAACTTGTTTATTTTTTTCCTACTAATATATTTTCGACAAAGCTTTTGCCGATCGTTACAAAAAAATAAATAAAAGTTACGGCAAAACTTGTGCCATCCTTACAAAAGACTTGACTTGCTAGGGACTGTGAGGCGTCTGCCGAGAGGCCGAATCAGGCAAGCAGGGCGCTGGGCCTTCCCTTTCCTTTGTAGGTTATCCGCTGCTAGAATTTTACCATGTAACAAGGTCCATGCGAAGAACCGATATTTTGGCTCCGCTTTTGCTTTCCAAATAGTGTTGATCCTCAAGTTGTTGTAGTCACCCACGAAATGGATCTCATAGGAACTTTTAGTAGTGTATTCGCCATTTGTTGTCCATCTCCAAGTTATCTCGTCCTCATTCTGTGGATTCCTGTAGTTATTTGCCAATCTCTTCCATAATTCCACATATTCCTTGATTTCCAGCACCGATTGGATAGGCAGTACATGTTTCACCCATCCATTGTTGTTGAGTGCATCTTGTACTGAAATTTTCTTTCTTATTGCCTTCTTGAAGAGGCTTGGTGCAATGTTTCTTAGTGATTCTCCATTTAGCCAAGCTGAAAACTAAAAACCGCCATATCTCCTTTTCCAACCGTGACCACTGTGGATTCATAAAAAAGGTCTTTGTCAATCCTGTCACAAAGGATGTCCATTCCAGGGCATGCCCTCATAATTTTTATTAGATAGGCGAAAAAGACAACCCTATTTTTTGACCGGAAACTGATCTTAGAAACCACTTAACTAGCCCACATCACCCTCACAACTTGTAAGTCATGTTTGGGTTGCAATGTAATTTGAACTCGTTGTCTCATGATGATTTATCATTTGATTTTGTCTCTTATACTATGTATGTTTGTCAAAACGGACTTGCTAGCGCCCGGGCATCCGATCCGAGCGCTAGCGTCCGGGCGGTGCCCGCACAGGGAGAGAGACACGGAGACGGTGTGTGGATGCGCTTTGAAGTAGCGAGCGGAGTGCGGGTGTGGGGCGTCTGGAGGGACGGACGCCCACATCCTATCATTACCGTTGTCAAAATTTAAACATGGCAACGACAGAAAATCCAGATAAGTTGGCCAGCGCTGCACAAGCACAATTAAGTCTGGGCATTCGGTTCTCAGTTTGGTTTCGGTTTGGCTCCTCGGTTTTTGGAGAAATTCGGTTCTTAGAAAATAGGAACCGACGGTTCTAAAATTTTTTTCGGAACCGATCATTACGGTTTTTGGTTCGGTTCCGGTTCTAACCGACCTTTTCAGAAGACCTCAAGACAGCAATAAATATATGTGTTGTAAAGGCAAATTCATGCAAGACTATATTAATTTTTACTAATAATAATTTATAAAAAAACAACAGCAATATGTAACACAAATATATAGCAAGTCAAATATAAAACACCACACATAAACCAAATATAATCTTATAAAATACAAGTAATTCGGTTCTTTCGGTTACCCGAGAGTAGGAACCGAATTTTTCGGTTCCGGTTCTTTCGGTTTCGGTTCTAGTTATTCCGGTTTGGTTTTCGGTTCTCGGTTAAATTTTGCTCAGGGCTGAGCACAATTAGCTAAGATCGATGAATGAGCCTGATGAGGCCCAAATGAAATCAGGCCATGGGCCAGAAGCCTAAATGAAACGAAGATACTGAAACTCGATCCAAAACTAATCGTTGTGATGACGTTACCGAAAGCGGAAAGCTCCTCTCTGGTCGTAGGTTGCTGAAAACAATCTAATATAGCTGTGTGCCAACGACGACCCATCATGTGAGAGCGAGCGATGTGCAAAGTTAAAACGTAATCCACTTGGCTCTTCAGAAATGTTTGGGTTACCAGCTGTAGGACGAACCAATGCAAAAAAAAAAAATGTCAATGAACCGCATGCGATGCTATTTTCCCGACTCTGCTGCATGCAAGGACTCTGTGCAAGGTGGTGCTAGCTAGGTCGCGTGGTGAGCAATCTAACATGATGGCAATGGGTGTTTTATTTACTAACCCTACTGGGACATTCCATTCTCTGTCCCAGCATTTGTCACCAACGCTAGCTAGCCGGCCGGTAGCAGCAGCATGCTGCGCCACGTCCTCTGTTCATTCACACAGCTAGGGGCAGTAGTAGTTTAGATGTGCTCCTAAACAACCGCGGCGCATGTCATGCTCATGCCATGGGGAATCGGAGATGGAAGAAGGAATCGCCGTCGCCGTCGGCGGGCGGGCGGGCGGGCGCAAGTGGAGTTGTGGATGGCATAGAAAAATATACAGTGGGGGGCGACGGCGAACATGCATGCAGGCGAGATGTGGGTGGCACGTGAGGGTTGGGCGCGGGGAGAAGGTTCCAAACGCCTTGCTCCCGCTGTACACACCCACTGCCATGCAAAAAAACACAAAACAAAAAGCAACTCGCTACCTGCACACACACACCACAAGTAGCTAGCTAGCGTGACCATGTCATTTATATTTATGTAAACATATATCTATCTATTCCGCATTCCAGCCTAGCTAGCTATTCATATAAATTTGGCTTTGTATATATTGCAATACTGCTTCGTTCCTACTATTTAGCAGGAAATATGTACAGCACACAGATCCGAGAGTCGTCTCTAATCAGCTCTTTTCGGGCCGTTTTCGTTCGTATCTCTAATGCACATGCCATTCGTTGGTCTGAATGTTTCGGTGTGTCATTGGTGAGGTTCATCCATCCATCCATCCATCGACGGACAACGTAACGTGAGGTTCATGGGTAGTGCTAGCCGTGTCCAGTCCAATCCAAGGGAACACGGCCAGCACGCAGGTGGATGCGATGGGGCAGCTAGCTGGGACGAATGGGATCTCCGTCCGCCCGTCCCCGCGCGCGCGCGGCG